>CM014734.1:48749736-48964774 GCA_004329165.1 Spatholobus suberectus
ATGCTCAAGGCACAAGGCCGAGCTAATAACGCTTAAGGCTTTATGTTGAGCTAAAGACGCTCAAGGATTAAGGCCGAGCTAATGATGCTCAAGGAACAAGGCCAAGCTAATAACGCTTAAGGTTTTATGCCGAGCTAATGACGGCCCAAGGCGCAAGGCCGAGCAGATGATGCTTAAGGCTCAAGGCTGAGCAGATGATGCTCAAGGCGCGAGGCTGAGCTAGTGACACTCAAAGTTAAGGCCAAGATGATGATGCTCAGGCACAAGGTCGAGCTAAAAAACACTCAAGGCATTATATCGAGCTAATGGACACTCAAGGCGCAAGGCCGAGATGATGATACTCAAGGCTCAAGGCCAGTAGATGATGCTCAAGGTGTGAAGCCTGAGCTACTAATGCTCAAGGCTTAAGGCCGAGCTAATGATGCTCAAGGCATAAGGCCGAGCTAATAACGCTTAAGGCTTTATGCCGAGCTTAATAACGCTCAAGGCTCAAGGCCAAGCTGATGATGCTCAAGGCACAAGGTCGAGCTAATAATGCTCAAGGCTTTATGCCGAGCTAATGACGCTCAAGGCACAAGGCCGAGCAAATGATGCTTAAGGCTCAAGGTCGAGTAGATGATGCTCAACGCGTGAGGCCAAGCTAGTGACGCTTAAGGCTCAAGGTTGAGCTGAAGATGCACAAGGCACAAGGCCAAGCTAATAACGCTCAAGGCTTTATGCCAAGCTAATGACGCTCAAGGCTCAAGGCCAAGCTGATGATGCTCAAGGCACAAGGCCGAGCTAATAATCCTCAAGGCTTTATGCCGAGCTAATGACGCTCAAGGCTCAAGATCGAGTTGATGATGTTCAAGGCACAAGGTCGAGCTAATAACACTCAAGGTTTTATGCCGAGCTGATGATGCCCAAGGTGTAAAGTCGAGCAGATGATGCTTAAGGCTTAAGGCTTAAGGCCGAGTAAATGATGCTCAAGGCGCGAGGCTAAGCTAGTGACGCTCAAGGCTTAAGGTTGAGCTGATGATGCTCAAGGCACAAGGCGAGCTAATAAAGCTCAAGGCTTTGTGCCAAGCTAATGACGCTCAAGGCTCAAGGCCGAGCTGATTTATGCTTACGGCATAAGGCCAAGCTAATAACGCTCAATGCTTTATAGCGAGCTAATGACACTCAAGGCGCAAGGCCGAGTAGATGATGCTCAAGGCGCGAGGCCGAGCTAGTGATGCTCAATGCTCAGCCGAGCTGATGATGCTCAAGGCACAAGGCCGAGGTAATAACGCTCAAGGCTTTTTGCTGAGCTAATGACTTTCAAGGCGTAGGCCGAGCAGAGGATGCTTAAGGCTTAAGGCCGAGCAGATGATGCTCAAGGCACGAGGCCGAGCTAGTGACGCTCAAGGCTCAAGGCCAAGCTGATGATGCTCAAGGCATAAGGCCAAGCTAATAACACTTAAGGCTTTATGCCGAGCTAATGCGCTTAAGGCTCAAGGCTGAGCTGATGATGCTCAAGGCATAAGGCTGAGCTAACAACGCTCAGGCTTTATGCCGAGTTAATGACGCTCAAGGCGCGAGGCCAAGCAAATGATGGTCAAGGCGCGAGGCCGAGCAGATGATGCTCAAGGCGCGAGGCTGAGCTAGTGACGCTTAAGGCTCAAGGCCGAGCTGATGATGCTCAAGGTACAAGGCCAAGCTAATAACGCTCAAGGCTTTATGCCGAGCTAATGACGCTCAAGGCTCAAGGCCAAGCAAATGATGCTTAAGGCACAAGGTCGAGCTAATAACGCTCAAGGCATTGTGCCGAGCTAATGACGCTCAAGGCACAAGGCTGAGCAGATGATGCTCAAGGATCAAGCTGAGTAGATGGTGCTCAAGGTGTGAGGCGAGCTAGTGATGCTTAAGGCTCAAGGTTGAGCTGATGATGCTTAAGGCCAAGGCTAAGCTAATAACAATCAAGGCTTTATGCCGAAGCTAATGACACTCAAGGTTGAAGGTCGAGCTGATGATACTCAAGGCACAAGGCTGAGCTAATAACACTCAAGGCTTTATACCGAGCAATAACGCTCAAGGCGTTAGGCCGAGCAGCTAATGCTCAAGGCGTGAGACCGAGCTAGCGACACTCAAGCTTAAGGCCGAGCTGATGATGCTCAGGCACAAGGCCGAGCTAATAACGCTCAAGGCTTTATGCTGAGCTTAATGACGCTCAAGGCTTAGCGATGACGCTCAAGGCTTAGCTGATGATGCTTAAGGCACAAGGCCGAGCTAATAACGCTCAAGGCTTTGTGCCAAGCTAATGATGCTCAAGGTGCAAGGTCGAGCTATGATGCTCAAGGCACAAGGTCGAGCTGATAATGCTCAAGGCACAAGGCTGAGCTAATAACGCTAAAGGCTCAAGGCCGAGCAGATGATGCTCAAGGCACAAGGTTGAGCTTAATAACGCTCAAGGCATTGTGCCGAGCTAATGACGGTCAAGGCAAAAGGTCGAGCAGATGATGGTCAAGGCTCAAGGCCGAGTAGATGATTGCCCAAGGCGTGAGGCGCCGAGCTAGTGATGCTTAAGGCTCAAGGCCGAGCTGATGATGCTAAAGGCACAAGGTCGAGCTAATAACGCTTAAGGCAATTGTGCCGAGCTAATGACGATCAAGGCGCAAAGCCGAGCAGATGATGGTCAAGGCTGAAGGCCAAGTAGATGATGCTCAAGGCGTGAGGCGCAGAGCTAGTGATGCTCAAGGCTCAAGGGCCGAGCTGATGATGCTAAAGGCACAAGGCCGAGCTAATAACGCTCAAGGCTGTATGCCGAGCTGATAACACTCAAGGCTCAAGGCTGAGCAGATGATGCTCAAGGCGCAAGGCCGAGCAGATGATGCTCAAGGCGCGAGGCCGAGCTAGTGACGCTCAAGGCCGAGCTGATAACGCTCAAGGCTTTTATGCCGAGCTAATGACGATCAAGGCTCAAGGTCGAGCTGATGATGCTCAAGGCACAAGGTCGAGCTAATAATGCTCAAGGCATTGTGCCTAGCTAATGACGCTCAAGGCGCAAGGCCGAGCAGATGATGCCCAAGGCGCGAGGCCGAACTAGGACGCTCAGGCTAAAGGTCGAGCTGATGATGCTCAAGGCATAAGGCAAGCAAATAACGCTTAATGCCTTGTGCTGAGCTAATGACGCTCAAGGGTCAAGGCCAAGCTAGTAACGCTCAAGGATTTATGCCGAGCTAATGACGCTCAGGCTCAGGCCGATCTACTGATGCTCAAGGCTCGAGACCGAGCCAATGAGGCTCAAGGTGTGAGGCCGAGCTAATAAGGCTCAAGGCTCAAGGCCGAGTAGATGATGCTTAAGGCTCAAGGTTGAGCAACTGATGCTGAAGGCCGAGCCAAGTGTAGTGATGCTTAAGGCTCAAGGCCGAGCTGATGATGCTCAAGGCACAAGGCCAAGCTAATAATGCTGAAGGCTTATGCCAAGCTAATGATGCTCAAGGCTGAGTTGATGATGCTTAAGGCACAAGGCTGAGCTAATAACGCTCAAGGCTTTATGCCTAGCTAATGACGCTCAAGGCGTAAGGCTGAGCAGATGATGCTAAAGGCACAAGGCCAAGCTAGTGACGCTCAAGGGCTTAAGGCTGAGCTGATGATGCTCAAGGCACAAGGCCGAGCTAATAACGCTCAAGGCTTTATGCCGAGCTAATGACGCTCAAGGCTCAAGGCCGAGCTGATGATGCGTAAGGCACAAGGCCGAGCTAATAATGCTCAAGGCTTTGTGCCGAGCTAATGATGCTCAAGGCGCAAGGCCGAGCAGATGATGCTCAAGGCGCAAGGCCGAGCTAGTGACGCTCAAGGCTCAAGGCCGAGCTGATGATGCTCAAGGCATATGGCCGAGCTAATAACGCTTAAAGCTTTATGCTGAGCTAGTGACGCTCAAGGCTTAAGGCCGAGCTAGTAACGCTCAAGGCTTATGCCAAGCTAATGATGCTCAAGGCTCAAGGTCGAGCTGATGATGCTCTAGGCACAAGGATGAGCTAATGCTTATCGTTGGAATTTTAGTGTGAAATTTCGCAGTGGCATGTTGAAGACATTTTTCAAGTATAAAATGTGTTCCTTGGTTTGTCCACTCAGCGCAAGGTTTGTTTAGACTTGTTGCCTCCTTTTGGATGACTGAGTGTGTCACTTTTTGGTCTATGTGGAGAGAGGTTTATTTTTAATTGCTTCCTTGAGGACAACTCAACTCAGTCCTCAAATGCCTACTTGAGCTAGGCTTATTGGTTCCAAGTAATGCAAGGCTTTTGTTTGGTGCTTCTTAATCATCCATTATTACAATGTTTAGCAGCGTTTAGTTGAGTATGTTAGTAGCTTCAATGTCTCCTGCCTTCCCTTCCTTCAAGTAGCTAGCATCCCTTTATGCATCAATTTAGAGTCTTTGTAAGAATCTCAAACATCTTAGTCTGGTATGGATTTTATGTATCGACCCATAAAGGACTTTGGGTTTAGTTTGGCATAAACTAGTGTGTAGGATGTGACATATCAACCCTTCAGATTTAGTTTAGAACGAGCTCAGTGTGTCAACTTGCCCTTGTTTCAGTGTAATGAAACCATTAAGATTCAACGAGCTCGATGGATTGGCTCGACTAGGTTTTAGTGGGTCAAACCTATTAAGTCATCTAGCTCAATGGGTCGGCTCGGCAAAGGTTTCAGTGGTCGAAACCTATTAAGTCATCGAGCTCGGTGGGTTGGCTCGATAAAGGTTTCAGTAGGTCGAAACTTGTTAAGTCATCGAGCTCAGTTTTAGTGGGTCGACTTGGCAAAGGTTTCAGTGGGTCGAAACCTATTAAGTCATCAAGCTTGGTGGGTCGGCTCGGCAAAGGTTTTAGGGGTCGAAACCTGTTAAGTCATCAAGCTCGGTTTAGTGCGTCGGCTCGACAAAGGTTTTTTTTTGGCTTGAAGGTGTCATGTTCCGATTTGTTGTTCAATGCATTATTTGTGACATGCTCAGGTTTGGAGACTGTGTCCCGCTACGCGTCTGTGTTGGGTTGAGCATGAGATTTGAAAAGTTAGCAATCATGTCGACTTTCTCATGAGATGAGTACGCTAGTCTCATACCCCGATTAGGGTCGATTTCGATGTTGGCAAGTCCCGTCCTTTGAACGTGGGCAGTGATTTTATCCATCTCAGAAGGTCTATAGATAGATTCAAATGGGACATGCATCACCGTGGCTTCACCTCAAACGATAGGTTTGACATGCGTAGTTCATCATGCTAGGCTCTACAAGATCTATGTGGCCTCATCGGAGTTGGTTTTGGACCGCGCTTATGGCTTTGAAAGACGGATTTGTCACTAAGGTTGAGATGGCGATAAAGAGCTTCATCAGAGGTTGGAGCCAAGCTTGTACACAGGATATTGGCAGGAGTTGGGCAAGTCCGGCGTGCACCGCCAATTACAGAAGGTGGACGAGCTAGGATTAGTTATGATGTAGAGTTACACATCGAATGAGATGTGCGCCGACTTGATGCTCGATAATGCACTTCACATCTTGACACTTATACATGAACAAGCATGTACACACATGGTGAAATAATATTGGACAATTGAATGTGTGCCCTTTCCAAAAAATAATTGAATGTGTGCATATTTCCAAAATATGACCATTTACCATAATAATTGCAAGGATCATTGAATAATTGAATGAGGGCATTTATTATGATTTGTTGATCACAATAATAAGGAGCAGTGATTGAATATGACAATTTAGGAAATAAAATATGATGTGAGATGCTCGTATGATATTTTATCATCTTGTCCAATTTAGTGAATGAGCGATATGTTAACATCATCACTTTTAATATATATTAATGTGGCGCATTAGTATTCATTGGAATGCAAGCCGTTTGTGCATTGATATATATACATAATATTTTGATATTGCAATGCAAATCAAATAAGATGGTAAAAAAGAACTTCCTTTAAGGAATAATAGTTAGGCTCGTAAGTAACAAGCATACTTAAATGTATTGATCACGATCTATTGTGTAAAGGTGAATTAAATAAAAAGAACCTTGAATGGGTGAGAGCATGTGAGCTGATAATTGATCGGATGATCTTAAGAGTATAGACTCTTGATTAGTGTGGCCGGGAAAAGTTTTACCGGGCCCCACGGTGGGCGCCAAATGTTCTTACCGAAAATTGGTTCTCTTCCTCAGCAACTCTTGGAGTGGTGCTCCTTCGTCCTCCATCCTCCGTAGGTTAGAGATGTACCCTCATTCATTGTCTTTCTCCTACTCCGGGCCAGCGGGGGGTAGTACCTACAAAGACATTCCGACGCTCAAGTCAGATATGGAGGTCTTGTTGGGGGATGCAGGATTTTTAGATTAGGGTTCGAGAGAATGCACCTGAATCATATATATAGGCATATAATTCTTGCCAAGTTACCTGATTTACGTGTCATAAATGTCAGGATCACAGCCTTAGTTTCCACAATTGTGCCTTGTTTCCTTATTTACGTCGAGCCGATCTATATTCGGTGTGCCATGTCAGTCAATCCTTGAAGTGGTTGCTCAATCTTACCATCGGGTGCCAAATCTAGGCAGTACATGTACTAATTAGAATACACCTGTAATTAAAAGCAGCGTAAACTTTCATCAATCTCTTCCTTGGCGGCTCCGATTCTTATATATGAAAACTCTTATTAAAGCTATTGAATGTATGATCGGGCAGTCAAATAGGCGTGTAGAATTGACTCTGGCTTTACTATAATACATAGCCCCATTTTCCCACTTTTCTTTGTTGTTTTTATTTTCGCATTAATGAATTTCGATCCACCTTGCAGAAAACTGAAGGCTACATCCAAGCCACTATTGCAATTACAATCTCTAAATACAAACAATTGTTAAAAAAATTTAATTCATAAGTAGTGCTAGGTGAAACAAAATAAGTAATTTATTTTCTTTCATTGTGCAAATTTATCATTCCTAGATATGATTTTTTGCTCCAACTTTGCTAAGTTATACATTTTTTGTACTTATTTAGGACAAATGTTTCATTAACGTTAGTTTAATTTCTTTCTTCTAATTTTTCATTGGTTTTCTTTTGTCTGCTAGATTGGAAATAGTAAATTGGCAGTAGTTCCCAATCCCTTGTGGAACAAGATAGAATCAATGTTGCGCATCAACTTTTGTGGCTCATGTTTACACTTATTAGACACGTTCATAAGGACAACAAAAATTCGTTTTGAAAAAAAAAAAAGAATGTATATAGAAAATTTACACCTAGCATTAGCAGTTGAATAAGGATGCAATGATAGTATTATGTTGAATTTGGTTTTCTTGTCTGCCAAGTTGGAACGGAATAAATTGGCACATTGGTGTCTTCAAGGAGCAAGATAATACACTTATGTGTACACTTGGAAGCATTCATAAGCACGTCAATTCAACAAGTAATTTTGAGAAAGAAAAGCATGTGCAGTTTGTGTTCAATTGGTGAGTGAAGTGGGTCATATTCTGATAAATTGGCCATTTGCAAATTATCTCATTTACAGTTGTTATTTTTACAAACAAAAAGTAAACACAACTTAGTCTTCATGTGTGTATAAATATTAACTTAGAATTAGTATATAACAGTATGAATTAGATGGATAAATTTAGTATATATCACCATATTAATATATACATAAACATTTTTAAAATACGTATAAAGACCGATACAACCCATGCGAATGCATGGGTAGCGTACTAGTTTAAAGGAAAAAGAAGGGATTGCAACTTGATGGGAAATTGCGTCTATAACTAAGTAGTCAGTCAATGGGGGTCACTGTGGTTAGTCTCTCTCGGCATCCTTTTCCTCCATCTCTCTATCTATCTCGCTCATGACCGATTCATATGGTAAATATTAAATAATCGAAATGGTTAATACACTCAACTTAAGATTTAAATGCAGATCACCTCATATACTTTCGGGTAGAAATTGAAAGTGTTCTGAACTCTGCTTCATGGTTACAGGAATCAAGAATAGAGGCTGTTATTAAAGTTTTGTTTTATTTCGTTTTCTGGTGAAAGAAATCCACCACAAATTCATCTTCGGGTTCTTTTATATTATTCTGACTTACCAATAGAATCACATAGCAATAGGGAAGGAGAATGATCATTGCTTTTGCTTAGCTAGATACGACTGAATCGGACGAGGGTTTCACACGTCTATGTAACTCGATAAAACTTAGGAATTGAGCAATGAAAACATGTTAATTATGCGATGAATTGGTCGCAACATTGCTTATAAGAAGCGTAAACCACTAGTCAATTCATCGTGATTGATGTTTGAATCTCCATCAAATTACATTGTATATAATTAAGGTCTTTAACCTCAATGCATAACATATATTAGAATACATACATACACACAAATACACACTCATGAAAACAACTAAATGGATTTTTCATAAAGATTACAAAAGGTTGTAACAGAACTTTGATACAGAATGGAGTGTATGGTGCCATGCCATAATCATCTTCCATCATCAAATGCAGCTAGTACTTGATCCCCAATGCTGTCATGCCCTTGATGGCTGCTGCTATCACCAGGCTCATAAATGTTAGATGATGCCTCATGAACCAAGTATTGAGTCTTCTCTAGATTTGGGTCTGCATTAATCCGCTGATGCTTCTCCAACTCCATTGCCACTTCCTTCATGCTAGGCCTTTCCTCCCCTTTAAGTCCCAAGCACTTTGCAGCAAGAATAGCAACCTCCATGATCTCCTTTTTATTTTCCTCATTCAAAATGCCAACTTGAAAACATCAAACAGGCTATCCTCTTTCAAGCAAGATAGAAAATGGTTAGCAAGACTTCTTTTCTCTTCAGGCCTGGCAAAAGAATGAGGTTTCTCCCCCGTTAATAGCTCTGCAAGCACCACCCCAAAGCTATAGACATCACTTTTCTCAGTTAGTTGGCTTGTTTGCATGTACTCCGGGTCTAAATAGCCAAAAGTTCCTTGCACAATTGTGGCTAATTCAGTTTGATTAAGTGGAACCAATCTTGAAGCTCCAAAATCAGACACTTTGGCAGAGTAAGTGTCATCCAAGAGGATGTTAGCAGTCTTGACATCTCTGTGGATAATGGGTACTGAAGCTTCTGAATGCAGATATGATAGAGCTCCAGCTGCCTCAGCTGCTATCCTTACACGGGTTTTCCAAGTTGCATCATTTAGCTTTCTTTCGGTGTGTAAATAATCAAAAAGGGTACCATTGTTAACAAATTCATAAACCAGTAAAGGAACTTCTGTCTCTAAACAGCATCCCAAGAGTTTGACCACATTCCTATGATTGATTTGGGATAGAACAATCACCTCATTAATGAATTGTTCTTTTGGCTCACATCAACTATTTTGGACTTCTTGATAGCTACAATTCTGCTATCTACTAGAAATCCTTTGAAAACTGTACCAAAACCTCCTTTGCCAATGATTGAGCTCTCATCAAAGTTGTTGCTGGCTTTCTTTAGTTCTTCTTCTGTGAAAATTTGAATAATGTGGGAGGACCTTTCTGTTGTAGAGAGTTTCTGTAGCAAAATCAAACCGCCATTCTGCTGAAAGAATTTCTCTTTTAGTTTGATGAGTTTCCTTTTCTGGTATATTAAGTACGGTATGGCAGTCCCCATGAATAGAAAAACAAATCCTGCTCCAGCTCCTGCATTCAAAATATGTTGAACCCATTTCTTTAATAGTTTTTTGAACAGAGATACATGCAAGAAAAGAGTTCAACTTAAAGAACAAAAAAATATAATAAAATAAAATAAATTGGATGTGCTTAGTTGCTTACCAATGACAACCATGGTATGTACGCGGCAGCCTCCTTCCTTTCTTCCATTTCCCGACTGCCACTTATGACAGAAACATGTGTAATTTCCGATGGTGTTGCGACAATTTTTATGACTTATACATGTATGTTTTTCTGTCATGCATTCGTCAATGTCTGCATAACAGAAAAAACTGAACTGTCAAACAAAGAAATTACTGGAGTAAATATTTTTTGTTGTAGTTTACTAAATCTCCGAAGTCAGTAATAATTGTCAACAACCAACTGTACTATAAAATGTAAGTTATATGATGATGTTTCGGGGAATAAAAATGTCATGAAATGATGAGTTATATATAGGTAAATTAATGTTTTGGGGAATAAATTGGCTGTACAGCTATGATTACATCTCCGTCAGTAACCATAATCAGTGTCCGTGTGTCGTCGCAATAGCTCTTGTTCCTGCAAGGGTAGAGCAAGTTATATAAAGGAGAAAGAAAGGTTAATGCTTACCTCCGCAACCATCCGGGTGGTATGGGTTTCCCTCATAACCTGCTTTACATTTGCATCGGTAACCATTTCCAGTGGTCGAGTCCTCACATTCACTATTATTCTTGCATGCATAGTCAGGACTACGCTTGGAAATTTCACATGTGTAGTTTCCAAGAGTCCAATCAACGACAATGGGAGCGTTCTGGAATGGGAAGTGGTTTAAATCATTCACCGAGAAAGTGTATTTGCCTTTTTGACAACAAAGGAAGAGCTGCAGTTGTTGAAGTCGGAAGAGTGATTGAAATTGTTAAAGCTGAATGCTTGTATACTAATATCCTTCATTCCATGAGGTATATCGATCTGGCAACACCCAATCCCCGTACAGTTTCCATCTCTCTGCATGCTTTTTACACTCTCTTTGCTGTCACATCTTGTCAAGCATCCGGTTGAAGATTTGGTATCGTTGAGATAACTGTTGAGATAGCCATAAGTGTCACAGCCTACAGTTACGAACTTGTTGTCCTCGCTAGAAATTGCAATTGAAGAAACCTGACTTCTGAGCTCGAATTCAGTACCTATTCTTGTTCCATTATCAGATCCAATTTTGCAAACCTGGGATATATTCCAAAGCAAGTCCATTTTACCATTGAGGGTTATATTCAAAATCTGGGCATTACCTTGACGGCGATATAAAGTGGTGTCATTGCAAGTGAGCTCCAATTCTTTCTCCAAGAAACACTTGGTACCGTCGACAGATGAGCTGCCTATGCCAAATGGATATGGAATTGAAACACTTCCACAAGTGCTGCGGCAGCCGCGCAAGGCTTGCTCGTCAGCTGCTGCAGTTCCTATCCTTGCTAACGCAAACAGCAATACAGGGCAGTTGCCTCTGCGTGGCCTTCAATCCCATTGTTGACTTAAAAGATTGCTCTTGTTATGGTATATATAGACCTTCTGAAGGAACACGATAATGTCGTTGTTCGTTCTTCTATGAGCAAATTGAAGCAAGATGGTTGTTAGGAGAAACAATAAAACTTAAATGTAGTATTTTTGGTGTGTTTTTTCAATTAGAAATGAAGTTTTACTTCAATAATTTATGTAATTTTTTATTGTATGTCTTTATTATGCAAAACTCTATTTTTAATTAAAAAACAATATTAATAATATCTAAGTTTTGTTCTAAGAGAAATTATTAAATAATTTAAAATTATTAAGCATTTATATTCCCAACTAATAATTATATTACATATATCTAATTTTATAATTCGGAAAAATAATTAATAATACTTGTCATGTAAAAATTAATAAGAATTTTAGTGGTTAAAACCACCTAATAATATCTGGTTGTTAAGGCTGCCGGAGTCAGCTTGGATTAAAGTACGAAAGACATTATTGAAGAGAAATTAATGCTGGATGACACGAAAGTTGATAGCAAAAAAGGAGACCAAAGAATTTCATTGTTGCAAAGAGAAATGTTGGATGATACCAAAAGTTAATAGTACGAAAGGTAATGAATCTGATTGGTTATTAATTGAATTTATCCTCATTTTGTGTCAATCTGTTATTATTAAGAAAAATGTAAAAAAAAATGTAATGGAAAATAAAAAAGAGATATAAAAAAAAAAAGTAAAGTATAAGTGAAAATAACCATTCTTTATAAATCAGCTAATTTATACTTTCATGCAATTTGTGCAAGGTTAATTTGGTGCTATACAGCAGTTCCGATTATTAAAATTATATGGGTGATATCTCTAATTTTTTTGAAAAAAAAATCATGTTTTACACTGTCATCTAATTACAAATCACCATTTATTATAAATTTATTGATTTTATAATAAATATTTTAAAAGTCATATTAGTAGTGATTTTTAATTGGTTGACAGTATAAAATTTTTTACACTAACAAACTCTTTTTTTTTATCTCCTTTGTCCAAATATATTTTTCCTAAAATCATGGAAAGCAAGTTGCTGAAATAGGGGAAGCAAGGAAAAAGACTAGATAATTTATTGGGATTTTTTACCAAAATAATACAAAAAAAAACTTTATTTCCCAATCTACACTAAAACACTATTCATTCTAGAAAATCCCCTCCCCCAAACTCGACTTCTCTTCTTGGTTTTTTTATTTTTTATTTTTTACCCGTTGAGAATTCAGGTCCCCAGAACCCGACTTCTCAACAGGGCTTTTTTTCAGTTTGTTAATTTTATTAAATATAAATTTAATTTAATTATTATTATAATTATGGGCTAAATAATATGGTAAAATAATACATTTAGCAGTTAATTAAAATAATTACAGTTAACAAAAAATAATAAATATTAAATAATCATATTAAATTAATTACTCATTTTTATGTTTGTTAATTTTGGAAAATTAAGACACCAAATTAAGATTGTCAAATGTCATTAAAATAATTAGATGGAAATAAATTGAATAAATATTACATGACTACATGCAATATGTGAGTTCGATGTACACGTTGAAAATATGTATCCAACGTCTATAGCAGAAGGTTCCACATGTTGCCCAATGAAAGGTCATGGCTGAAATTGTCCCACAATCCAACTATGCACAGGAATATCAGTGGACGCCCAAAATAGACTCGTATAGGTACTGAAATGGACCTCAGAGAAAGGGGTCAACCAAAAGATGTTCGGCATGTTGCACACCAGGATATACTAAAAATAAATGTCCTAACCATACTGAAACCTCAAGGCAAACCCAATAATTTTTAATCTTATGTAATTTTTATTAATTTAATCCTTTAGTGTGTTGTTTTTAAATTACCTGCTTATTTAACCACAATTTCAATTTTTTTCATAAAATTACCACATTACTAAAATTAAACATAGTAATTATTTTAATGACATTTGACAATCTTAATTTGGTGTCTTAATTTGCCAAAACTAACAAACATAATAAACAAAGTAATTAATTTAATACGATTATTTAATATTTATTATTTTTTGTTAGTGTAATTATTTTAATTAACCACTAAATGTGTTATTTTACCATATTATTTAACCTATAATTATAATAATAATTAAGTTAAATTTATATTTAATAAAATTAACAAAATTGGAAAAAAAAAAACCCTGTTAAGAAGTCGGTCCTGAGGACCCAAATTCTCAATGGGTAAAAAATAAAAAATAAAAAAAGCCAAGAAGAGAAGTCGGATTTGGGGGAAGGGAATTTCTAGAGTGAGTAGTGTTTTTATGTAGATTGGAAAATAATGTTTGGGGTAATGTAGATTGGGAAATAAAGTTTTTTTGAATTATTTTGGTAAAAAAGTCAATTTATTGCGGAAAAAATTTAAATGTAGGTACTCGTCTACCTAAGCATAAATGATGACTGGCGTATTCAACCTTGAGGTACACAGTGATCAGGCAGGCAACGCGTAACTTGTTATCTCATTAAAGACCCCGATTAGTTTAAATTTATCTGAATTTATCTTTTGATAGAAGTATTTACTAAAGTGCTTGAGAAAATTTATGAAATACTAATAACTGTCGCATAAGTTATTGTAAAAACTGTTTTTCTTTTATATAGATATTATAGATATTTTTATTAGAGACAATTTTGTTTAAGTTGAATAAAAATATTATGGATGACAATTTTTGTTTAATATTTAACATAATTATATATTCAACACTTAAATTTAAAATTATTACTTAAATTAAATAATTTTCTACTAATTGATTGACGTGCTCAATAATTTATTAAAAATAGTTTGATATATATCTTGACAGTCAACTTGACCCCTGCATTTTTTGTTCCTTCAAACATTTTTTATTTTGCGCTCTATATCTTGCAGATCAAAAACCCGTCCCACATGGCCACATGCTGAAATACCCCCAATAAAATAACTCTCTTTCTCTCTCACCCACTGCATACTCACATGCATACAAACCACACTTTTTCACTCGTTGCTCACGTCACTCACCTACGTAACAAACAAATCTCACTTTTTAACTCATTGTTTACGTCACTCACAGGAGGGAACCCCCCCACGGCCCCGCCCCCACCACGCTTAACAACCCACTCATATATATATATATATATGAAAATGTTAGCATTTTTAAATATCTTTTTTAAATATATCATCTTTTATTAATTAAAATTTATTAAAAATCATAAAAAATTGTAAGTTTCATATTTTATCTAATGATTTTTTCTCATAATTTTATAATTTTAATAAACTTTAACAAATAAGAGAGATAGTGTTCAAAAGAGTATTTTAAAGAATATGTTCTTAACTCTTTTTTTTCTCTCTCTCTCACAGAGAGACTCTCTCATATAGAGAGAAAGAGAGAGAGAACTAATTTTTAAATTTATGATTCTTAAATATTTTTTATAAACTAAAAATAGATAAATGGTGATTAAAAGTCAGGTCATGGACGCGGTAAGACTAAAAGTAGTTCTGTTCAATGTTCTTTTTTCTGATTGGTGCTCTAATCTTGTAGTTTGTCTACACTTGTCTATTTAGCTTTTCTTGTAATTTTTTTGTAATATGGGTTTAGGTACCCTTGTTCTCCATTTTGACTAATAAAAATTTTGCTTATAAAAAAAAAAGATAAATGGTGATTAGTATTTTTTTTAATATTTTCACATTATATATATTGTGATGTTTTAATTATTTAGTTATTTTTTAAAATTTTATTCTATTTTTAATAATGATTTGGTTCTTAATTTTTTTTTAATTTTTGATAAGTTATTTTCATGATCAAACTTACTCAATACTATCATAATAAGTGATTAGAAAATAGTACATTTTTTAATAATTACTAGTTAATGTGAGGATAATCTATTTAATTATAATATATAAATTCTGAAATGCAATTTATGAGATTGACAATAAGATAATTTTTCTCGTCAAATCAACATTTTAATTATTGTGTTACATAATGGTTCAATACTTTAATTCTCATTTGACTAATTTACATTCACATCAACACCATTCATGTTCCATTTATTTTCTTAAACAAAAAGGAAGTCACCAGATACATTTTAAACAATACATTTTTTTAATACACTCTTTATTATTAGTTAAAATTTAGGTTAAATTAATCTATAGGCCTTTAAACTACATAGAAATTTTTAATTAAGTCTTCAAACTACAAAAATTTGTAATTAAGTTCCTAAACTCAAAAAATAAGTCTCTGAATTTAGTTTTTGGCAGCTTGAAGCCGTAAAAAAAAAAATTACAATTTATGGCTGTTTTAAAATTCTTAAGGACATAATTACAAAAATTTTACAAGATGAAGGATCTAATTACAAATTTTTTTAGTTTGAGGTAATTAAAAATTTTTAAATAGTTTAAAGACCTACAGATTAATTTAATCTAAATTTTATTAGAATCTACAAATCATGGAAGGGACTCATTAAATAAGAAAGAAAAACCCATAAAATTTCATAAATTTTAAATAATTTTAGTCAATAATAAATAATATGTTCAAATAGTATGTTAAAATGTGTGTTGCTAATATTTTTCTTTTGTAAAATAACCCTTAGTTAATTAAAATAATGCTAACTATTAAATTTTAAAATAATTGTATTGATCAACCCCATATATAATGCACGTCTAAATCTAATTAGCATAAATCTAATGAACATAATTTTCATCAATGCAACTTTTAAACTATAACTAATATTTATATTTAATTCCTCGAACGCGTTAATAAGGGACCTTCCCTTTAACAGGGGGAAAAAAAAGATATTACAAACGTGGAGGCAGGTTGCTAAAGTTGGGAAGAAGGACAAGTGTAGATAATTCACTATGAAATAAGTAAGACACTAGTACACATGACAGGTGTAGATGATGACATGTTGACGCTTGACCAAGACTTATCACCCGTTTACTGATATTCAAAATGAATAATTATTATTATATATTTATTTTCTATTTTATTTTATTTTTACTTCATTTATTTTTTTATTTTCATCACATTATTTACAATATTTATTGTTTTCTATCTCTTTTTTTTTTCTTTTTTATGTCTCTTTTTCAATCATACACTCCAATTTTAGAATGTATCTTCAACATTTTCCATTCATAATTAACTCTCTCTTTTTATTATGGTAGATATTTTTGTGAAAAATTTGTAGTTAATTTTCATTTAAATATATATTTTATTTATGTTTAATAATTTAAAATTAATTCTGTCCAAATTTGAAATAAATGAATCTTAAATAAGTTGCCTAACTTAGGATTCACTTGCTAAAAAAAATCATAAAAGCATATTATTTTACGTATGAAAGAATAATAAAAATTGTAAATCAAAGAATAAAATATGTAATTATTATCAGCACATATTTGTATTTATCAAATTAAATTTTAACTTTTCATGTAATTAATGCTTGTTCATTTAAATTTTAAAGAGTTTTATTCTTATAATTAAGTAAAACTTGGAATTTGAATCCTGTAAATAAAATAAAAAGTATCATAAAAACTTTATTTTCTTTCAGTGAGCTTATACGTCTAAATTTTAATTAGTTTTTGTTTAAAGTAATTCTAAAATCTCACAAAGATAAGGATTATAAGGGAAATATGAAGGCAACAGTTGCTGTAGCAGGGGAAGATTGCACAAATACATTTTGTTCACATGATATCTGTAATTGATGACAAACATGCACGTTGACGCTAGACTAATACTTTGTTTGGGTAAAGAGATAAGCTGAGAAGAGAGAAGTAGGAGAAAAGAGAGAATGAGTAGAGAATGGGTAGATTCTTAGAGTGTTTAGATTGAAAGAAGTATGAAAGAAGTAGAAGAAAAAGAAAAGTTAAGTTTTCTCTCCACTTGTTTGGTTGGATAGAAAAGTTGAGAGAAAGAGAATAATTTTTATTGTAAAGACATGTTTACCCTTAATATATATAGATCTTGTGAGATAGAAAGACGTAATAAGGTTAGAATTGTAATTTTGAATGGATCCCATAATTTTTTATTTCACTTTTTTCTCTTTTCGCTCCAACAAAGGAGAGGTTTTTTCTTTTTTTTTTTAGTAGATCCCACATATATATTTTCTCGCTTCTCTACTTCTCTCCTTAAACAAATAACATAAAACTACTTTTTCTTACCCACCTCTCTCTTCTCTATTTCTCTCTTCTTTATTTCTATTCAACAAAACAATGGGTAAGACTTGGTCTATGGCTCTAATCATCTAAAAAGTACAGTACTCCTTTGATTTGGACCGGATAACTCAGTACAGTGTTCTGATACAGTATTGACTAGTGACTACTAAGTACTAGATAAACGATAATGTTATAAAATTTGGACAGGTTATTGATTCAGTAATTACATTTGATCAATGAATCACTCATTAAATCAATGAGTCATTTGTTGAATAAATTAGCATAAATTAGTTAGGTTCAAACCTTATTACCATGAGTACTTAAAGCAAATTATCAAGTATGTATTACAAGCGTTTAAATATGGCAAAAAAAGGCCCTGTTAGGATTTCGGAAGTGGTCTCTTCGGAGGAACAGGATCTACTCAATCGAAGTACAAAAAAGGTTAAGACAAAGGAGGGTAAGAAAGGGTCTAATGTGGTAATGGTTGAAGGAAGTCCCTTGAAGGTAATCCAGGTGTTGAAGACTCCTCTTACAAGGAGAAGTTGCTAAGCTCTAGTGATGGGAAGACTGTCTAGGGTTTAACAGTTGAGGAAATGCTGCCTGAAGATTCATGGTATCTTGAAAAGGAAGGATAGGACCTAGAGCCCCTAGGAGAATTGAATCTTTGTTCAGTGATCCAATAACAAAGGAAGAGTATGATGAGTGGCATACTCCATGGAAAGGGCGGCACCTTAATTGTTCACATATTAAGGAAGAAAGTAAGTTTCAAAGCACTAGAAGCCAAGCTCCAATGAAGCTAGGTGAAAGAGGGTACTATTTAAATCTTAGATATGGCTCAAGAATTCTTTCTTGTTCAATTATCTACATTGGAGGGCTACATGGTTCTAAATTGCAGTTGCCATCGCAGTTGCGGTTTCATTGAAATCCTTGACATTGTGGGAAATTACAGAAAAATGCAGTTGATGCGGCCGCAATTGCGGTTGCAATACGGTTACAGTGAGTCCAAAAGCCTTTACGTTGCAACCGCAATTACAATTACGGACTGCAATTTAGAACCATGGAGGGCTAAAAACATGCATTTTTTGAAGGACCATGGATGATGGCATGTCACCATTTGATTGTGCAACGATGGATACCATATTTTACCTCGATCGCAAATAAGGTTTGAAAAATAGCTGCTAGGAATTGTACAATGATAGGTTCCTCTGGCAGGTGGGTTCGAAGCTAGGCACTATGCTAAAAATAGATAAACTTAGCTCCATTCATTCGAGAGGTAGGTTTACTAAAATTTGGGGAGAAATTAATTTAGAGAAGAAATTGGTTTTCAAATAAATGTGTTGGGGGAAAACTTTCAGGGTTGAGTTTGAAGGACTCCATTCTATTTGTTTCTAGCATGGTAAGGCATAACAAAGTCAATGTGTAGAAACAACCCTAAATCCTAATCATGGTGGTAGCACAAAGAAAGTTGCTAAAAATGCCTTAACAATGGCCACTGGTACAATGGAGACAATGATAGATGATGTTGACGTTAGCCCTAGAAGAGATAAACAAGGTCATCGAGATTTATAGGCAAGAATTAATGAGTAATAAGGAACCGTTATATGGTCCCTTGATGATAGTTAGCGAAAATAAATGATGTTTAGTGCTCAAGGTGGGGTTGACATTGTGTTCTCATCCAATACAAATCAAAATACGAAAGATGCCCTTGAAGTGTTATACCTCAATAAGATTCTAAAGAAGCAATAGAAAGATGCGTTCCATACAAAGGTCGCATATAATGCAGCTTTAGAGAACCATGTTATGAGTGTGAATAAGGAAACTATAGACTTCATCATGTAGGTCCAATAATCCAATAACATAGGGGACCAATCTGCTCATCTGCCAGGTCCTATACAGGTTAATCACAATACCCAGGGAGCAACCGCATCAACAAATGTTGTGTCCAATGTCAAATACGAACATGTTGGAGATTAGGTCTTAGATCCTTTTTCTTTTCTTTTGATTTCTCTATGAATTTTTTTGTTGGAATTGCAAAGGAGCAGATAGTAAAAGGTTTGTGGGTCTTGTTAAAGATCTAATCAAGTAGAATGCTATCTCGTTTGTTATTCTCTTGGAAACTCAAATATATTAGTGGTAGTGTGGTATTAAGGCTAATGGAGTTGTCAAGAGAATCAGATTCAATGGATACCACCTTCAGGAAGCTTGTGCCCATTCTAGAAGGATATGTTGTTTATGGGACCAAGGGGAGTGGAATGTGAAAGTGCTTCATTATTCCCACCTTGTGGTGCATGTGAAGATGTGTCACCAAAGGGGCCCATAATGGTTCCTTTCTTCGACCTATGGCAACCCTCTAATGGCTAATCTGGGAACTTTGTGGCAAAATTTGAAACATTTTACAAAAGATACAGATGGCACTTGGTGTATGATTGGAGACTTCAATACTATTCTTTTTCCTCATGAGAAAGAAGGAGGAGCTCAAGCTTTTAATCGCAGGGAGTGCTACTGCCTTTTTAGACACTATTTAGGAGTACGAACTCAGGGATGCAAGTTTTCAAGGAGCCCCGTTTACCTAGATGAGGGGTGACTTATATGAGAGATTAGACCATTGCCTGATGAACATGCACTAGAGATTGATTCATCAACAGGCAATTGTCTTCCACCATTCCCATTTTAAATCTGTCCATCGTCTGTTGTTATTGTGTTTTAATATAAGTACCAAAAAGAATCATCAGTATCGACCTTCTTGCTTTGTGGCTTCTTGGATCACTCATGAAGACTTTCCAAATTTCATGCAATCTAGCTGGATTAATCTTCCATCCTTGACAGTAAAAGTTCAGGCTTTCTAGGGCTCTATTAAATACTAGAACAAGAATGTCTTCAATAACATTTTTAGAAGAAGAAGACTCTTCTCCATCGTCTAAATGGCATAGCAAGAAGCAGTGTTATAAAACTCAAACCAGACCGACTGGTTCAACTGAAAACCGGACACATAGCCGGTCCAATCACCTATGTAGATTGGAAATGCAATCAACTTGTGTAACTCAGTGTTGACTAAGACTAAACCAGTGACTCGGAACTGGTCTAGAATGGCTGAGTCACATGCTCCAATAGCTATTTTGCACATTGTACAATGCTTGTCTTAATCAACTCTCATCTCACACTATCCAATAGTGGCCACCTCACGCTGTCCAACAATGGCTCTGGGGCAATGTCCAATCAACACATATTCTCCAAGGTTGTGTGAGGAGGGATGAAGACTGAAGAAATTTAAACCTAAAAAATGAAAAGGGCAACCATTTTTTGCAAGGGAAGGATTGAACCCAAGTCCCCTTTATGCTTTAAACGTATGCAACCATTAGACCATATTATATAACTAGTATATTAATGACAAATTTAATATATATACAATATCTTCCATATAAAAATTATATTTTAATTTAGACCGGTTCATGCAGTTCAACCAATAACTCACTGACCCACTACCCTGACCGAGTCGATGACCGGTCCGATTCTGATAACACTAGCAAGAAGCATGGTCAGGGCTAGAATTCTCATCTAGAGCAATTACAATCTAAAGTAGTTACAATCTGAGTTGTGGAATGAGTGTAACAGATGAGTCAAGAGGAGCTCTTTAGTTCTAGAAATTGAGAAGCAAGTGGATCTAGTTTGGTGATAAAAATACTAGATTCTTTCATGATACTACTATTATTAAAAGACGAAAGAGTAATATTCATTAGTTGCAGGATTCCGAAGGTAATTGGATTGCTAACCCGGAGGATTTGGAGCACTTGGTCACCAATTACTATAAAGATCTTTCCTCAGTTGAAGATGATTTTACTTCATTTTGTCTCATAAGAGTGTTCCGTGAAAAAAGTTACTAATGAGGAGATTTATGGCATAGTTAGGCGAAAAGGGAGCTATAAAGCCCCAGGTTGTGATGGCCTCCAAGCCATTTTCTACTAGACTTAATGGAAAGTGGTGGGGCTTTTTTTATGTCAGCTCATTAAAGGTATTTTTAGGATCCCAGCAGAATTGAAGAAGCTGATGAGACCCTGATTATTCTTATTCTAAAGATTGAACATGCATGCTACTTCGATGAAACATTTTAGATTTATAAGTCTATGTAATGTTTCCCATAAGGTTGTGACCAAGATTCTGGCCTAAAGGCTTTGAACAATCATGGAAAAGCTCATTAGCCCTGTTCAATATAGCTTCGTCCCTAATTGGCATAATAGTGATAATATTGTCATACCTTAATAAATTATCCATTCTATGAGGCAGAAAAGAGGAGGCAAAGGATGGATGGTTATCAAGATTGACTTGGAGAAGGCATATAAAAGGGTCAAGTGCGAGTTTATTAGAGAAACCATGGTAGATATTGTTTTTCCGTCTAATTTTATTTCTTTTATTTGGCATTTTATTTCGTCTCCCTCTTTTAGGGTCATATGTAGGGATGGCAATGGGTAGGGTCTGGGTAGGGTACTATGGTACCTGTCCCCATACCCGCGTTTGAAAAAAATCCCCGTACCCGCCCCCATACCCGCGCAGGGTAGCAACTTTAATCCCCATCCCCGTACCCGCTGGGTACCTATATACCCATACCCGTACCCGCTACCCACACTTTACTTAAGTGTAGTGCCATGAAAAAAAAAATTGTAGCCTTAGGCGAAATTCAAAATTTAATTTAATACAGTTTGACAAATCTCATTTTATTTTTGTAGCAATTATGAAAGTATTGATCAAATTTTTATAATTAAGTTTTTTTAATATTTCACTTTCAATATATAAAGGAAAATTCATTTAATCCATCATTTACACATAGTTATTAACTAATAAAACTTGAATAATCTTACTTTTAAAAAATCTACATTTAACGATAAGAATAATTACAAGTATTTCAATAATATTTAGAAGCATGTGTACATTTGAAAAAGAATATAATCTTTTCATATAATTTATTTTTAAAGGAGTATAAATTATTTTGATATTTAATTTATATACAATTATAGTGCAAAACATTTTTACATAGACATTTAATAAAATTTAATTATTTCATCATATTATCCCATTTATTAATATGATGCAGCAGTATAGTGAATTTCTAGCTTACATATATGTAAAAAAAATTTACAATAACAATGCATATAAATTAAACTCTTATTTTTGTTTATATTTCTTGCAATGTCTTTCTTTTTAATGAATCAAGATTTTTAATATTTTAATACTCACTAGAACTTATTTTTTAGTATATATATATATATATATATATATATATATATATATATATATATATATATATATATATATATTTGTGTGTGTGTGTGTGTGTGGGTATGGGGCGGGTTGGGTACTATAGTACCCATACTCGCACCCATCCCCATTAAATTTTGCGGGTAAATCCCCACCCCCGCCCCCATCCCCATTGAGCGGGTATTTACCCTACCCATTGCGAATATTTTTTGCGAGTACCCATAGGGTCTGGGTAGAATTGCCATTCCTAGTCATATGGAATGGGGAAGCACTTGAGTCTTCTATTTGCCATTTAGCATTTGCGGATGTCTTGATTTTATTTGCCGACACTACCTTAAAGCAAGCAGAGATTATCAAAACTTGTCTTCATCTTTTTGGTCGAGCTCTGGTCAAAGAACGAATAGAGATAAACGACGGATTTTCTTCTCCAAGAATGTCTATTGGTAGAGTCATGATCAAATCAGTGATTATTTAGGATTCCAAAGAACAGATGATCCCAAGAAGTACTTAGGGGTCCTGCTTCACCATAAAAAGGTTAGTTTAGATACTTTTCGGAGTATTCTAGAGAAAGCTTACCAAAGATTAAGCTCTTGGAAAGCCATGTCATTATCATTTACAGGGAGAGTGACCCTTACCACAGCTGTTCTTGAGGCCCTTCCCATACATTGGCAAACATTTTTAGTTACTATCAGTATCTGTGATGCTTTGGATAGGAAATATAGAGATTTTGTATGGGGTGATGATGCCAATATTTGTATAATTCATTGTGTGTCTTGGAAAACAATTTGCAAGCCTAAACTGTGTGGAGGATTTAAGGTTAGGACAGGCTCTTGACATGAATAATACTTTCTTTATGAAAGTTAGTTGGAAGATTTGTCAAAAGAAGGACAATCTTTGGGGGTGGGTGGTGCAAGCCAAGTACAATTGTGGAGCAGATTTAATTCCTACAATTAGGAATGTTAATAATGCGTCAAATTTTTGACGAGTGGTTATAAATAATTAAGATAAAGTGGAGTGTAATATCGGATGGCAGATTGGTAATAGCTCTAAGATTGCTTTTTAGGTGGATAAGTGGGTTCCACACTTTGGGCTTCTCTATTAATATGCTACGAGCCCACTTCATGATAGTGATTTGGCTAAAAAAAATGCAAGACTATATCATGCCTTCTAGTGGATGAGCGATGCATGAATTGGTAAATCTTCTTCCCCACATCATTGTAGAGACCATTCAAGCTATACATCCCCCTTGCGTGGTGGCATCAGTGACAAAATTGTTTGGAAAGGTACTACTGTGGGGGAATTCTCTACGGCATTAGCTTATCTCTCTCTTTTAACCTAAGATATTGTATCTAACCCACAGCTCTTCAAAGCAATTTGGGCTTGGAAAGGGCCAAAGCATATAAAGATTATGATGTGTAAAGCAACACAAAATGCAATTCTCACAAACAAAGAACATCAACGGCGACATATGGCTGCTTCCAGTTTATGCCCCATTGCTGTATGAATGATGAGGATTCTTTACATGGTCTTCAAGATTGTTGGCTAGCTAAGGGTGTGCAAAATATCCGATTTACTAAACCAATCCATATCCACACTGCTCCACTCCATTATAAATCCATTTTAATGGATTGATCATTATCCAAAACCAATTATAATGGACTGGGTATACATCCATATCCATTTTTGCAACCAATTATTATATCCATATCCATTTTTGCACAAATTGAAAATCGCCATACTATCTCAAAACATAATTGTCCCTTCGTTTATCTTAACAGAATAATTTTAAGATTATTTCTTGCTTTATCTCAAAACATAATTCTTCCTCGCTACACCAAACCGATTATTTTTATATGTTTCTCTCTCTCTATCTCTATGTGCAAAACTCTTTGTAATTTGTATTTACCAATGAAACAAAGAGTCAGTGAGCGATTAGTTTTTTTTAATTTCTATATTTTTATCAATATTTATTTATTTATTTATATGCTAATTAATAATTAATAACATCTTTACTTATTGCAAAAATCGCTATTCGCTATGCCTATGCAACAAAGCAACATGAAGGTGTCTTTTTATTCTTTATTTCTTAATGAAATACGTCTTTTTATTCTTAAAAGTTTTAAAATTAATAATATAATATTCAAAATTAGTTAAAGTATTAAAGAAAGTTATAAAAAAATAAAATATATCTTAAAAATATCTTTTAAAAGATATTGATAATTTAAAAGAATAAAGATAAGTACAATTTTCAAAAAAAATTTCTTAGAATACATTGACAATGTAAAAAATTTTATAATGTAGTTTAATCATAGATTGTCATGTATAGTGAGATTATTAGCTTTTACAATAATTATTTTAAAATTCATATTTAAAGTGGTTTCAAATTTATTATTATTGTAAAAAAAATTACATTAATAAGTATTAAACTAATTTATAACGTTCTCTTTGTTTTATTATTGAGGTGCACAATTTACTTTATATATGTTATAGAAAATGTGTACCAATATTGTTAAAGAATAATGCTAAATATCAAGAGATACACAATTTACTTTTGTGTTATAAAAAATCCATGTTAATATTATTAAAGAATAATACTAAAATAGCAGTAAAAAAGTATTGTTTTGCAACTAATCTATTTTAAAGAGAATTTAAAGAAAATGGATTTTTTAAAAATAATATATCATAATAATTGTGTAAATTTAGTTATTAAATTTTACATTGTATTAATAAATTAAAAATTTTTAAAAACTATCAAACCATAACCAACCAAACTGTAATTTGTGTTTAAAAATTTAAGGAATTGTGTAAAAAACTAGTTTATGGTTATGGTTTAAAACTAATTTTAAAACCAGTTTTAAAACTAGTTTATGCCTCAAAATTGGTTTTAAAACCAAACCAATTTTGAACTATAAAACAGTTTTAAAACCAATTTCAAAACTGGTTTATGGGTTAAAATTGGTTTGAAAATTGGTTTAGAATTATGAATCAGTTTCAAAACGATTTATAGTTGAAAATCGGTTTTAAAATTGACCCAGTTTTAAAACCAATTTTGAACCATAAACCAGATTTAAATCTGGTTTCAAAAAATCCAAACCATTTTATGGATATGGATTTTAAATCCAATCCATTTAATTGGATATGGATTGTGTAACGCCTGGCTGCTTTCAAGATCAATTACTGTCCCCACAAACCGACACAAGACTTTTCAGCATGCTTTATCCTCACTCACACACTCACTCACACACTTCCTGAGAAACTTCCCAAGAGGTCACCCATCCTAGAACTACTCCAAGTTAAGCACGCTTAATTGTGGAGTTCTTAAGTGATAGGCTATTGAAAAGTAAATGCATCTTATTGGTAGAAAGTGTAAGGGGTGAACATAAAATGAATCACACCATCAATGTAAAATCCTTTTTGAAAAATTATAAACATAGCATTAGATTTAATTTTATGCAATTTATTCTTTGGCATTTTGTGTTTGTAACAACATAATATTGCTTGCCTTCTCAATAGTTGGTTGATTGAATTGAGCATTATTCTAATCCATGATAAGAATGATACCCTATTCACTGGGATTCAATACTTGTTCGACCAATGCACTTGCTATAAAAGGGGCTAAAATTTAGAAAATATATATGCATTTTACACATCACTGAGTCTCTTAACAATGAGCCAAACAATTTGGCACAGGTTGTAAAGCATGAACACTAGAGAGGGGTGATGAAGAAAGAAATTGAAGCATTGAAGAATAATAGGACATGAACATTGGAAACATTACCACTTGGGAAGATTGCAGTGGACTCAAAGTGCGTCTATAAAATCAAATATAAGTCAAATGGTGAAGTGGAATGCTACAATTGGTAGCGAGAGGATTCACCCAAGTTGAAGGAGAAGACTTCCATGAGACCTTTGCACCAGTAGTGAAGCTTGTATCTGTGAAGTGCTTGTTGGTCTTATCAATAGGAAAGGGATGCATTGTTCACCAACTTGATGTGAACAATGTGTTCTTGCATAAGGAAATTTACATGAAAGTGCCTCAAGGACTTTGCGAAGGAAGGAGAGACTAGAGTGTGTAAGTTGAGGAAGTGACTCTATAGGTTACATGAAGCCTCTAGAAATTGGTATAAGAATTTTATCGAAACGCAAAGCAAAATTGGTTTTAGGCAATCCAAGGCATACCATTCTTTGTTCATTTACAAGAAGAAAAAATATTTCTTGCTGCATTGATCTAGGTAGATGATGTGATATTGGCCGAAAATGATCAAGATTTCATGCGATTGGTGAAGAAGTACCTCGACAAAGAATTCAATATCTAGGCCTGGGGGCATTGCAATATTTATTGGGCATTAAGGTGGCAAGATCATCATAGGGAATAGTTCTCAACCAGAGGAAATATAGCTTGAACGTTCTTAAAGAGAACAAGATGCAAAATTGTAGACCAAGTAATTTTCCAATGGAGCAGAATTGTAATTTGTAAGTAAATGATGATGATGTAGACATGAATGCAATAAGGTACAAAAGGTTATTTGGAAAGTTGCTATACTTAATAGTAACAAGACCAAATATTGCATCTGCAATCAGCACCTGAAGCCAATTCTTGACACCACCCAAGCAAGCACATTTAGATGTTGTGGATAAGGTATTACATAATGTCCGACTGATGCTATATGAACCTATCTAACGAAAAACGTGGAAGATTCAATTTTAAATAAATAGTTCATTAATTTAATTATGAAGATATGGGGTAAATTTTTTGCGATTTGAAGCGATAATGTCATACATCAACAATTAACATAATTAAATAAATATATTGCAAATAAAATACTACATAATAGAGTCATGCATACCAATAAAAGGGATAATGTGTTGTGCCTCACGACATTACAATATTAAAAGCTAAAATCAAGTGCAAATTAATGTATCTCAAAATAGTCAAGTATATGCCAATAGAAATCAAACATATGAAAATAGGATATGTTTGAAAATGGGGAGGGGGAAGCTACTACAAAACACACTCCTCAATTGACCACCTTAATCTACTATTATTGGGAGGCCTCGGAAGGGTCTTCCTCCTTGTCCGGGTTGGGGACACGAATAGTAAGAACTCAGCCGCATGGCCCTCCACGTACTTCATTATGTGTTGAATAGGATACGGATTTGTCTCTCGAGCTGTAATATGGTGCTTACAACATCTCTAAAATCAAAAAGCCAAAGCCAAAAATCTACCGTCATGTTGAAACTAAAGGAAAAGACCGGTACCCCCACAAGGATATACATGAGAGAAATCACCAATAACATTGTCCTTGGGTCTTAATCCCAAGCTTCAGCCCAACAATAACCCTTTTCGCATCTCAACAAATCCATCACACCATGTGTAGCCCTCCACTAGAAACTAAGCATTCACAACACCTTATAATTAAGGTATAAACACTTAGAAAACTCCTTAGACATTTCCTTAGATGTTTTCTGCTTATGTCCATACGTTTTCGTTTATGCATATAACATGCATTATTAAATTTTACAAAGGAAATTAATTAAATTTTACTTGTAAATAATAGATAATTTTAATTAAATCATCTAAGTTTATGTTTTTACCTCTGCATTAATGTTTCCAAATTTTAATTAAATTAAATCAAAATTCAAATTTATTAAAATAGCCTTATTTATTAAATTCTCTTAAACTTCAAAAATTTAAATTAATTGTATTTACATTATTTTGAGTTGATATTATTATTTGGAAACAAAGTTCTTGTTTTTTACCTCCTTAAATTTTTCTTAGAATTTTTTGGAATGGGTTAATTTAACATTACTATTTTACCCTCATTCTTTAATAAAATACTAGAATAGTCATATTTAATTCAAAAAAATTATAAAATTTGAAATTATGAAAATTTTAAGCAAATGAAATTAAAATATATTATTTTAAGTCAGAAAATAAATTTTTAAAAAGAAAAATGTAATTTTGACCCATTTATCATTATTTTCACTAAAATATATTAAGCTAGTCTTAACTCCAAATTTATTAAAATTATCAAATCTTACTATAAAAATTATTTTTCAACAACATTGACCCCAAAATAATATAATGTTAATTTCTAAAAAATTATGAAAATACCCTTTTTCTAATTAATTTGGGATTTTTGATTTGAAACTAGTCTAGATTAGCCTATTTTTTAGCAATATTTTTGTAAAATGTTTTAAAAAAATTATCTACTCATTTTTAGAGCTTAAAACCCATCTTAATTAGGCCGCTATTATTAAAAGTAAGTTTACTGTTTGATCACTATTTAGTATTAAACTTAATTCTATTTAGAGTTTTGTGGCTCATAACATCACTTAAAGTCGTGAATCTTCAAGAAATGGTCCAAGCCTTCAACTTTTGTCCACCACAGTGATTTTCTAGTAGCATGTAGATTTGGTCATGGCTCCCAAGTGCAGAGGATTCACTCACAATTTTTATTTGATTAAAGCTTAAATCTTTTGGGTGAATTCAAATGTTTTATGTATAAAATATCCCCCAACAACCCATAAGGCATAATAACAAATAAATAACCATAAAAATCACAGTTTTTAAAGACTCATACAGCATATAAATCTCTAGCAACAAGCATAAAATTATCTTGCGATCAATCATGTCATAATAATACCAAATCACAACTTTATTCACTAGAAGGAACATATGAACAAAGTGAAGCATTTTAACATACAAAAATCATAAATCATGTAAATATATACAAAAATAGTAAGTAAAAATCCATCCCAAAAATTCATATTTTTAGGGAGTAAAATGAAAACAAAGTCGAAGTTGAAAGCTTTATGAAGGGATCTAAACATACAAACACGTTCATGAACATAAAAGGCCAAAATGGCCATCAAACCACCAAGAAACCACATTTAATCAAAACAAGTATTTTATTTGTTTAATATGAAAGAAAAAGAGGAAAGCTCCTTTACCCTTGAAGAACCAAGAAACATGAAGCTTTAGGAGGTGAAAAAATGGAGATTTAAAGAAATGCTTCTTTTCTCAAAATAAAGAATGCCACCATAGATCATGGTTTCCATGAAATAAAAATAGAAAAAAGATGTTAAAGAGGAGAGGGGTGAGCTTGTGGAGAAGATGGAATAGATAAATGGTGGAGAAGCTTGCCTAGAAGCTTGGAAATGGAGGCTCTTTGGAAGAAATGGAAGCTCCAACACTTCAAATCCTGGGGCTCAACCTTGGGACAGGCAGTGAAAACTACCAAGCTGGAGTATAGTAGGGTAGAGGGAATTTCTAGTGGAGCAGTGAAATGTGTAGAGATCAAAACGAACACCAACGATAAAAGCACTTTGTTGGGACAACACTGACACTGAGAGACGAAAGGTAGGGGAGTGAATGAGATTAGATACCCTAGTAGTCCTAGCCATAAATAATGGATACCAGGCATTGTGCATATTTTTAGATGAGAGAAAAATGAAGAAGATTGGAAGGAGAGGGGAAGGGGAGTGCTCAACTAAATTAGATTTCTTTATTTTATATGTAATTTTTTATATGTGTGAAATAAAATTATGAAAGAGCTTTATTAAAATTCACTCAATTTTACAATTTAATTTGATAAATCTCCTACTATATATGGATTATGTATTTTATAGCTAAAAATTTACAATACAATAATATTGTGAAGAAATTTATATTAAGGAAAACTTAATTGAGTACTACAATACATAACTTTTGACTTGATATAGTAATTTTGTGGTTCAACTATCTTGGCTTATGAGGTGGTAATTTTTTTTAACATACATATATATTGTAATGTGGTTTGCACACATTTCTTTTGTTGTGTTGATTTCAGTCCAATCAAATTTTTTTTTTTTTCAAATTAAGCAAACATATTTCAATTTATGAAACTAACATGATTGTAGTTGTCTGTAAAGTTATGAGGTTTGGTTTACTTTTTTTTAATCAACACTTTACATATAAAATTGCCTGTTTGATCCTACCTACATATTAAATGATTACAAAACTTCTCAATTTATAAAGTGATTATTGTCTAACATATAAAATTTTAGAATAATAAGAGGTAAAAAATCTCTTCTTTAATAGTATTTTATATATTTGGCCACCCCACATAAAATAGTCTAACTATGCCCTTAACTCCAATGTTTTGTGACAATTAGACAACATAGCACATTGCCATGAATCTGGTCTTTCACGAAAGGATGAAGCATGCAGAGATGGACTGTTATTTTGTCAAGGGGAGAGTACAATTTGGTGAAATAGAACCTATTAAAATCTAGACTAAGAATTAAGTGGCAGATATATTCATGAAACCTTTAGGAAGAGAAAGGTTTGAGTTACTACTTTAGCAAGTTGGGCATTGTCGACCTCCATGTGCCAACTTGAGAGAGAGTGAAGGATTCTAAAAGATTTGTTTGTTAATTCAGATAAGAAAATCTAGATTGTTACATCAGATATGATATGGAATTAAGTTTGAATTTGAAATATTTTAGTTTGTTTTTGATAAGATAAAGGGGAAGTAGCTGCGAAATGTATTGACCTAGATATGTACATGTAGCCTGTGTGCTAATAAATTAATCAATGAAAGGTTGATATTTTACATGTTTAAGTTTTACCATATTTCATTTTCTAGTGAAATTCTTTTATTAATCATTGAAAAGATAATAAAATAAAATTACTTTTAGAGGAAAAAAATAAGTATGGTAATGGTAATGATATATACACACACATATATATATATATATGAGAATTGAAAAACAAAATTTTTATAATACATAATAAAGTATTATTGATACCATTATTATTATATTAGATTATTTTATTTTATTTGATTAAATACACAATTAATTACAATATAATGGATGATTTACCTATGATTTATTTATTTTTTAATTTTATAAAAAATTACTTTTTTGAATAAGCATTATAATTAATTTGATCTTGTTATTTGTTATATGAATCATATTGATTTTCAACATAAATTTGAATATATTGAGTACAAAATTATCTATAATTTAATGTAATTAATACCATGTAAAAATGTTATTTTTCAATAATATAAAAATGTTATTTGTATTTTACACTTTGAAGAAAAGTGATATAGTTATATGTTGAAATAAATTAGTTACGATTCGATATAATTTTTTGTCCTATATAAATTACAAGAAATTTAAATTTGATTTAAATTTATAAAATTAATTTAAAAAATTAATTTTTTCATAACTTATTTGTTATTTTTTGGGTAGAGATCATAAATATTCTTTACTAGAAACAATTTTGCTTGAACTAGATAAGACTATTATGAGTGACCATTATTATAAAATTATTTATTTATTATTTTCAATTTATTAATTGATTTTTTACTTTATTTATATTAGATTTATAATTTGAGTGTGATGTTTTGACTATTAATTAATAAAATAGAATTTTTTTATTCAAACCAAAATATTATTTATTACTTAACATTTATTAATTTATTATTATGAATTTTAGATGACAAAGAAATATTGTGATGATAATAAGCGATATATAAGATTTAATAAATAGAAAAAAATTTAGATGTTTTCAAATTTTAACAAAAAGTTAAAATAATAAAGAGACTATCATATAAAAATTAAGACTTCATTATCATCTTCTTAGCTTTCACAAATTTAATTTAAAATTTAAATTTATTGATTAATATAATTATGTAATTTAAGTTAATATAATTACCTTTGCTTAAAATAATTTTTATCACTTTAATTAAAATATATACTGGTCATAATTACCTTCATTAATTCATATCATAATATATATTACTCATAATTACCATACTTAATAGAATTATGTATTTCAACATATAAAAATAGCATTGTTTAACAATATTTAATCATTATATTTTATAAAAAATAATTATGTAACAATTATATGTAATTATATTAAATATATATTTAATAATTACATTAATTACATCAAAAAAATCCAAAAAATTCAATAATATATTAAATAAACATCTAAATTATAAATTATACGTATCATGTGTTTCTCATCTTATTATATATGTCATGAATTTTAAGTTTTTAACATCAAATTAAATTAAATAAACATTAATTTTTCATTCTTTTTTTTAAAAAAGAAAGAGATTTTTACTTTCTATTCAAACGTTTCAGTTTCTTCAATTGATATTAAATATAATTAAATATTTATGAATCAATTGATTTATAATTACAGACAATTACCTTAATTATATATTTATTAATTACATTAATTACTTAATTATACATTTTAAAATAATATATTTACCTTAATATAAAATAATCTTACTATGTTTTTTAAAAAGCATATATGTCATAATTATGGTAATTTATTCAAATTAAAATATATATACCGATTGAAATTACTTTAATTATTACAATTATTCAAATGGGTAGGGACCTTAATTTCGAGTGGATTTGGAGCAAAAGTTAATTTATTTTCATTTAAAATGTTATATATAACAAAAGGTCAATAGAAATTTTTGTTCAATTTCTGTTTAAATAAATGAACATTGCATGTTTAGGTCATATTAATCATCGCTTTTAAACTTTGGTTCATCAAAATGTTATTAAATTATTTCAAATTGACATGTGATAAATAAATAGTACGATAATAAATGAACAATTTAATATGAAAATAATTTAAATGAAAATTCCATAGTTAGGTCAAAATCAATGGTCCTTTTAAAATTAATCCTCTATTTTAAATTTAAAATTATATTAAATAATTTAATTATGTAATTTAAAATCATCTAATTGTCTTTGTTTAAAACAATTTTTATTAACTTAATTAAAATATATAAAAATCATAATTACCTTAATTAAATCACATCTCAATATATATCAGTCATAATTATCATGATTAATAAAATTATGTATTTTAACATATAAAACACTGTTTTTTAGCAATACTTAATAATTATATTTCATAAGAAATAAATGATATATAAAAGTTACATATAATTATCTCAATTATATATATTTAATAATTACATTAATTAATTTAATTACATCAATAAAAATTTCTAACAAATTTAATAATACATCAAATAAAAAATAAATCATATATAATATGTGTCATGTGTCTCTCATCTTATAATACATGTCATGTGTCTCTCATCTTATAATACATGTCAATGATTTTCACATTAAATAAGATCAAATTAACATTAATTTATTCTTAATTTATTATTCAAATAAAGGAGAATTCTAATTTATATCCACATGTTTAATTTCATCCATCCATATTAAATATAATTAAATATTTATAAATAAACTAATTTAATTATAATTATGATCAATTATCTTAATTATATATATTTATTAATTATATTAGTTACTTTAATTATACATATTAAATAATACATTTATCTTAATTTAAAATAATCTTACAATTTTTTAAAATTTATATATGTCATAATTATGTTAATTTATTCAAATTAATATATATATATATATATTGTGAACACTCAATTTTATCTGGGTAATTAGAAAAATAAAAAATAAATATAGAAGGAAAATATAATTATAATAATATTGGGCCATTCTATTTTAAGCCCATAAATGAAAATAAGAGAAAGAAAAATAGAAATTAATAAGAATAAGGTTTGAGTTAGCAATTATGGCCCAATAAAAGAAGAATATCTAAATAAAAAGGGTTTGGGCTGGTAGCCCTTGGCCTAATTTTATAAAAGAAAAAAGAGAGGAAAAAACATAAACAAAAGAAATTTTAAAGAAAGCTTTTAAAGCAAACTACAATAGCTTGCAGTGCAAGCTACAGTAGCTTGCAGAGCAAGCTTCAATAGCTTGTAGAGTAAGTTTGAAAGACTAGAGTGCTTATAAATAGGACATTAAGGCATTTTCTCAAAGGACACATTTTTTCTCATAAACACATTTCTCACAAATTCTAAAAATCATATTCGAAAACAGAGGGGGCAGTGATCACTTTGGGACCTCTTCTCTTTGCTGGTCAAATTCATTGCTAGGGGTACTATTCCATTTTCTTTGGTGCTTTTATTAGGTAGCTTCTTCTCCTTCTTTTTGCTACTTCTTTATGCTGGGAAATAAATGCTAGTTATATTCATCATTTTTAACCATTGATTTAGATTTATGCTACTCATCTGTGTTCATAATAAATGTAGATAAGATTCCATTTGCCAGTTTAGTGTTACGATTGATTGTTGTTTGTTTTCTCTCATGATATATATAGCAACATATAGCATTGCATAATATACATTCATGATAACTATTTTGTTTTCATTCACTCCTCACACGCACAACAGCATCAGCAACACTCATCACACTACATACTATCAATTTACACACACTTTTACCGTAGTACATTAACGCATATTATTTGGCTCTAACATAAGTGAAATCACACACAGATTTTTTTTCTCTCCTTCACAAAGTAAAATGTGCACAAACTATCATCATCACTCTGCACCTCACATCCATTTTTCCATAAATCTAGAATCAATCTTCAACAACAAAAGAAAAAGAAAAAATAAAAATAAAAATAAAAATAATACAAAAAAATGATGAAACGTTCGTCACTTTATCCCTTGTGTTGTCGCTGTACTCATGCTCTCTCTTCTACACCACTGCGCGTCTATTGTGCCGTCACCACCGTGCTGCTGATGACACGGTCTTTCTCGCCACCATGATGACTTGTGCTGCCACAATGCGGTTCACTGTGCTACCCCTACAGGTACCTCCACAACCACCACATCGTCAAAACAGGAGCCTCTGGCAACTGTCATTGACCTGGGGTCCGGGTGAAGGCCTCGTCGCCAGGTTGTCGCATCACCACAACGCACTGGTCACCGTCAACCAATCACCATTGCGCGAACCCCCTCTAACCCCCATGCCACCACCATCCCTTTGTGACCCTGGTTGCGGCAACTAGTGACTTCATTAGGGACTTTTAGAGAGTCAAGCCCGACATGATTAGATGTGCAAAATTGATATCTTTTTCTTTATTTGTTTCACTCATTTGTTTTTTTTTCATGTATATTTTTGTTACTTGTTGTATATATGTTTATGTGGATTGAACCCTAAGGTAGATGACTTTTACATTTTATATGTGGTTCATTTGCTCCTTTCACACACTACACCTACACTTTTCTTCACACACTTATGAGTGGGGTCCTTTACCTGGACCTAAGTGCAGCCTAGGGAGTGAGAGGCGATTAATGGAAGCCACTTTGGATGTACTTCCGGTTTGGTTATCATGAAAGCCTCATCTAGAGTGTGTCTCTTTCGTGAATGCCCACACTTTGGATGTACTTCCTATTTGTGGTCACATTTCGAAATGAGTCCTTAGCTCTAGAAGCCAAAAAACCGTGAGTATTATAATGACTACCCATTGATGAAACTCACATACTAGAGAAAACTATAGACTCTTTGTATAAGGTATACCCAATTAGGACACAAATAGAGCATTTCTTATCCTTTGCATGTAAACATCTTGGCATGGTTAAAAAAATAACATAACATCACCATTTCCATCCATTTCATATAAATAAAAATATCATTCTCATGTCATTCACCATCTCAAAAAAATATCATCATTTTCATCCATTCATTCCCATTTCATGCATCATTTCTTTTCAAAATAAATAAAAATTATCATCTCATCCATTGTAAATCATAATCACATTTTCATCTCACCATCCATTTCATCTAAAAATAAAATAAAATAACTACATTATCATTTCATTCATAAAAAAATATATAGCATCCCTCATTTCATACATTCCACCCAAAAATATAAAATATAGCATGTCATCTCCATCATAATTTCATAATATAAACATATCATCCCACTATTTTCATCTAAGGAAAAATAAAAAATTATTTCATTCATCATTTCTTCAAGATATATGATCACATTCCATTCACAATAAAATAACTATAGCATTATCATTCCATCTTAGGAACCATTTTTTTTGTAAAAAGATAAGTAAATAAGTAGCATTATCCTTATGCACTTAATCTAATAAATACAAAAGATCACATCCATTCTACATTGGCACCATACATATCATTCTTTCTTGTTGAGAAATTATAAAAAAATAAAATTACCATACTCATATGCATATTTTGTGCTTAGTAAAGGAAGAAAAGAAAAACAAGCTGGTTCCTCGACACCGTTATTGAACCCATGCTCAGTCAAAAGTCATGAATGAATTAGAACAAACTCAAAAAAAAAATGAGAAGTGACATGAATCTTCGTAAAGAGTAAATGGTTCAGGTCATGGAGGCATTAAAGTCTTTGACAAAAAAGAAAGCAAATGAGACCACTTTAGTGAGGAATGTTAATGATGAAGTCCTCTTTTATTGACCAGGCTTCTATCCAATACCTGTGTAGAATCAGAAGGTTAGTCCCCAGGGAAACATGGTATTTGCCACAATGTAGCCTCTCCATTTTATGAATCCTCAAACTAATCATTCCCAGGAAAACCAAGCCCAACCATTCCCACTATATGGCCTTCCTTCTAACTATACTTCACCAACAGCCATTAACCCACCAAACACTAACCCTGTTATTCCTACCATGAATGCCTCAAATAAATACCCATACATCAACCAACCATATACCCCCACTAGTCCACACCACAAATGGGAATGTGTTTGAGATGCCTACCCAACATGTTACTCAACCATAGGCATTGCACTTTGTTGTGGAAAGAGGTTCCCCTATTGCACATTCTACCCATACCACTATGCCTAGGGCTTCTGCTAAGAATTTTCAAGACAAAGAGAAGTTTGAGATTTTAGAGGAGAGGTTAAGAGCCATTGGAGGAGTAAGCAGTTATGGCTTTGGAGTTATCGCTAAACTATGTCTAGTTCCTGATGTAGTGATACCGCCAAAATTTGAGGCTCCAGAATTTGAAAAGTATAAGGGAATTTCCTGCCCTAGGAGTCATTTAACAATGTATTGTTGGAAGATGGCATCTCATGCTCATGATGATAAACTGCTAATCCATATTTTTAAAGATACCCTAGCTAGGGCAGCCTTGAGCTGGTATATGCACCTTGAGCCTACTTAGATCCACTCTTGGAAAGACTTGGCAAATGCTTTTCTCAAAAAATACCAGTATAATGTTGATATGGCTCCTGATAGGCTTCAATTGCAAAATATGGTGAAGAAGGATACGGAAACCTTTAAAGAGTATGCTCAGTAATGGAGGGAACTCGCTGCACAAGTTGAACCACCATTATCAGATAGAGAGATGGTTGCTATGTTCGTAGATACTCTCCAGCCTCCTTTTTATGATATGATGATTGGATGTGTGTCCTCGAATTTTGCTGATATGGTAATCATTGGAGAAAGGATGGAGTGTGGATTAAAGAGAGGAAAGATTGCCCAAGAATCTGTTGGGGCAATAAATTCTAAAAAGGCTTCGAAGGGATTCACGAAAAAAAAGGAGAATGAGGCTCATGTCATAATATCAAGTCAAGGTAGGCAGTTTCAATTATCCATTAATTTCCAACAACCATTGCAAATTCCTTACATCTCATACCCATATGTTAATACAACCTCACAAATAGCCTCCCGGCCTAACCATCAGCAAAATAAAAATTCTGGTACTAGTCAGCCACAGTCAACAGTAAAAAGGGAAAGAACTTTTGATCCCATCCCCATGACGCATGCTGAATTACTGCGTCGTCTGCTTCATAACTCATTAGTTGCTACATGCCCTGTGAAGCTTTTGGAGCCACCTTTCCTAACTTGGTATGACTCTAGTGCCAAGTGTGAATGTCATGGAGGAGTTGTGGGGCATATAGCTGAAAATTGCAGAGCCCTGAACCATTTGTAGGGCCCTAAACCATAAAGTGTAGGATTTAATCGAAGCCAAGTAGTTGAACTTACCCACTTCCTAATCATAGAGGGTCCAGTAATTGATTGGTTATGAACTAAGTGATCATCAAACTTTTCATGATTTTGAAAATAATACATTATAAGTCCTATTGCTCTACCCAAGGCTTTAGGATATTTCATATGGGCTTTTATGATTCTTTTAGTATTTGTTATTAATAAAATGCACTTTGAATTTTCTAAATCTCTCTCACTTTCATTCTTCTTCTCCTCTTAAGTTAAACTTGTCCAAATAACTTCTAAAATGGAAGGTCCCAACATCTACATCTAATTATTTGCTTAAAGTTTGTCAAAAAATGAGTCTTTAGAGCACAAAAACAAAAAAGAGATAGAAAAAAAGGAAAAAAAAGAAAAGAAAGAATTAAAGTCTGTTAGGCTGAAAACCCGTAAAAGCAATCTAAGCAAAAGTTAGGACACAAAAAAAATAAAAAAAATTATCCAAACTTTTTGAGCAAATGCTAAGAATCCATCAATTTTGCTTTAAGATTAAATTTATTGAAAACAAGTAGTCATGATTTGAAGTGATGAATGGTCATCTTTCTTTATCCAACAAAATATTAATTATCCCTTGCTACATTTTTGGGCCTAACAATAAAAATTTCTTTCAAATTACCCTAAACAAGGATCACTCCTACACTGGAAGTCAACACAATGTTTGCATTAGGTCTACTAAACTTGCGGCTTCATCAAAGCAAAAAGAAACCAAAAGCAATCGAAAATAAATACGTGAAAGATGATGGAAAATTGTTTGATACAAATAAATAGGAAGTGAGGCAAAAGAAAAAAAGGATAAAAATCAAAAGGAAATGATATTAAGAAAAAGAAAATAATTGTAGAAGTTGATGCGACATAGTGTTGAAGACCCTTGTTTCAAATAACCTTTAAACACTCATTGGGCCTTATCATCCTTCCTTTCATAGCCCATTTACCCCTGGCCACGTTACAAGCCTAATAAAGTCCATTCTGATCAAAGATTGGCTACTTTTGTTTTATAAATTTTAATCTTAAAACAAAATACTTTAAATCATGACCAATGTTTGCTCAAAAAGAAAAAAGAAGAAAAGAGAAAAAGAAAAAGAAAGACCAAAAGAAAAAGAAGGAAAAGAAAAATAATGATGCTGTTAAGACTATTCCTCTAAGCATTGTGTGACAAAATTAACTAATGTTCGCAAAGACTACTCAAATGAAAATAAGGCAAATACAATACCATTCCACTCATTGGGGCAATTCTTTCTTTCTTGCAAGTCTAATTAGGGTAATCTATGTGTCATTCATTCCTATTAGTTTCATTCCAAACCACGATAATCCTCTCTTGCTTTGTGTCATTTCGCAACTCTAAATTAAGGCAATCCATGTGTTGTTCTATCATACATCAGGGCAATTTCCTCTTTGAATTTCACCTCCAAGCTTAAACAGGGGCAAGTCCTTCACTTATCATCCCATCTATTTCACTCTCTAGACTAGTGCAATGGTTTCATCTTCTACTCCACCCTATCATCCAATTGGGGCAATTTATAATGTTGCCATGTCATCCAAGTTGGGGCAACCATTCCTCGTGGTCTTCCTTTAAACAACCTACATCTGTTCTACTTTCAAGTACCTACAGCTTCTACCTTTTCCTTGTTCAAAGTTCCATTTTGTAATAATGGATATCAACACAAAATAATTAAAGTTCAAAATCATAAGAAGAATATTGGAACCAAAGACGTTGAAGTATCTAGACCCTCAAATTTTGAAGATAACAAACTTATTAAAGTTTAACTCTTTGTTTTTAAACTAACGAATTTACAGCATCCAATCTTAAACGAGCATCCAATAAACTCATATATGATGACCGTCCAAGGGTAAGTCTCATTTATGGACTCAGTGTTCTTAAACTTTAGACAAACACACTAGACGCGTCCAGGCATAAGTTCTTAAACGGCTAAGTTTTCTCTCATTTAACCTATGCGTCCTTCTTTTATTTAACGAAACTAATGCCTTACTTTTTAGGATCTAACGTTCAAATGTTTCAAGCATTAAATGGTAGACAGAAACTTTTTAGTGCAAAAGTGCAGCAAGTCAGAAATAGCAAGTCAACTCTTCAAGCTGGCAAACCAAATGAAGAATGTTCAGAAAAGCAGACATCTCACACAGAGCTACTCTTTCCGTTTTAGTGTTCAAAAACTATTTTCTCTGATATGACTAAAAGCTCGATTTGCGCACCTTTTATTGAAGATTTAAAGACAAGACTTCTTCAACAACTCTTTTTTGCTGAAGACTATATATATCGAGAAAGAAGAAGAAGCAAGAGATGCTGTGAACAACAAAAATCAAGCATGAACATAAAAACACTGATTGTTTTCTTACGCATCCACTGGACGATACTTAATAAACTTTGATACTTTACTGTATTGTGTTTAATCTTTTATATCCTCACTGTGTTAGTTGAATCTGTTTGTAAACAACTATTTTGTTGTGAAAGCCTAGAGAGGCTTAGTGAACAAAGAATAATTGGGTTTGTAAAGCAATCTGGGGTGATTGCATTGTAAAGCTTGAAGAGGCCGTGAAGAATACTTGTAACCAAGGTTCGTTACTGAATACCTTCTGGGTGAAGGACTGGATGTAGCTCAAGGTTGAGTGAACCAATATAAAATTCTCTGTGTGTTTGTCTTCTCTATCCTTTAGCTCAAAAATGTTTTCAAACTTGGTTTATATTGAAAAAGTTTTTATACACATAATTCAACCCCCCCTTCTTGTGCGCCACGTGTTATTTCAATTGGTATCAGAGCTTGACCTTTTGGGGTTGGCATCTAACACTATAGGGGTAAAAGATCCTGAGCACAAATGGAAAACAAAGGACAAACTGTTAATAGACCTCCTCTCTTCAAAGGTCAAAACTACGACTACTGGAAACAAAGGATGATAGCATTCTTTCACGCATGTCACATCGACATGTGAGACGTAGTAGAAACTGGTGACTATTTGCCCCTAAACCATGCTGGAACTAAGTTACCTAGAGGTTAGTGGACAGAAGCTCACAAACAAAGATACCTTCTTAACTCAAAAGCTAGAAATGCTATGATGTGTGCCTTATCCGAAACTGAGTATGAAAAAGTGCATAGTTTAAAAAGTGCCAAATAGATGTGGGATACTCTTACGCTGGCTTATGAGGGTACCTCACAAGTAAAGAGATCTAAGTTAAGCTTACTTGTTAGACAATATGAACTCTTTACTATGGAAGAAAATGAAACTATCGAACTCATGTTTGGTAGATTTCAAACTATAATTAATAACCTGAGATCCTTAGGCAAACCTAGGATAACTATGATCATATTGACAAAATCTTAAGAAATTTGCCTAGACAATGGAGACCATAGGTTATGTAACACCCCAATGTTTTCCTTTAATTATTATTATTATTATTATTCGTTTGCCGTGTTTTTAATAAAATGATATTTTGAGAAAAAGAAATATTGGGCTTTTAAACTGAGGTTTTATAATTAGAGTGTTTTTAAAAGTTTTAAAACCCTTCTATTGGGCTTAGTTTTATGAGTCCAAAGTTAGCTTTAAGTATTCTTTAGGTTTCTTGAAAACCTAATCCTTCTTCCTTATTCTTTCACTTGTGCCTCCTTGGAGATACTGTGCTGTCAGAGCCTTTACAGTCAAGAAGTGAGGAACCTTAGAAAGACGCTACTGCACCGTTCGCATCCTCTTGCTGGAGATCGCCTCTTTCAAGGTAAGGGGGGAGTGAGTTATCTCGCTCATGGGTATGACTTTGGTCGTGAGTAGAGGGGTTGGCCCTAGACCCCAATTGTTTGTGAATTATATGGTTGTATACGTGCAAAGGGGAATACGATTTTCCCCAAATTATTAATATGCTTTATGAGAATTCTATGTTTAATTTATATGGATTATCATGGATTGTCTTTTTAAAATCTGTACCTTGGATCCGCCCGACGGGGCTAAATAGCCGCTGGACGAGTTTTCGTTGAAAACTACACTCCGCGTTGGCGATGGGCGGGATGAACAATCCGCTGAGCGGGTTGGGTCCTAACGTAGACCTGCTGGGCGGGGTGCGATACCAGCTGGGCGGGTTGGGTTCCGGCGCGAACTCGCTAGGCGGGTTCGCTGGACCACTAGGCAGATATGACTTTCGCTATTACGTTCCTTATGTTTGTGAACTCCTTTTGGCAGTGTTTAACTCATTTTTATTTGTTTTTTTATGTCTTGTTGAGTTTATATTGTATGGTTGTTATTTACCTTAAAAAAATGAATGTGACATGAAATTGTGCCTATGATTCATGATAAAAGTCTATGAAAGTTGTGAGCATTATATGTGACCATGCATCATAACATTTGAGTTATGTGATGAGGAAAGTATGTAGGAATCTGGCTGGTGGAGGCCGTGATGGGTTGTTTAACCTTAGCCTTGGGGGTTATCCGGTTGGGAAAACTCCAATGGTCCATGCTGATCCCATGGAGCCGGGGCGTACTGGCAAAACTGGGTAACCCTGACTAGTCACCGGGGGATATCATGCTAGTTGAGGGTGCGAAAGCTGAAGGCATCGGTACCGATGACGCTTCTTATGGCCTGCATTTACTCCTAGTTTACTTTCCAACAAGTTTAAGTTGGTACCACATGTGCATAAGAAGTAGAAGCTAGGTATTGCATTACATATGTTTTTGTGCATTCTGTTTTTTTTTGCAAATTACTGTTAATTGATTATGTATATGATGTGTATTCTACCTGTCTCCATTGTCATACTTTGAGCATGATGTGAGATGTATCTCACCCCCTTGTTTTCTGGTGTTTTCTGTATGTGTCTGTGATATACAGGTGATGTTCAGCAAGACCTTGAGGAGGAGTCTTAGAGTAGGGGCATTGGCCTCATTACAGTTTATTTTACAGTTTCTTTACGGTTTTGTCAACTCTAATAGTAATGTGACATTGGGGTCTTAGTTATTTATTATTTTAGCTTTTAAACTTTAGACTAATAGTTTTACTTTTTAATTGGTTTATTTTATTTTATTTGGACTTGTATGGTCAACTATGGGCCACCATCATTTGGTTAATCAGTAAAGCATCTTATGGAGCTTTAGTAAATGTGAGTTGTGCATGTGATGTCCTTTATCGTGTGAAGAAAAAGATTATAAACTATCGTTTTATTTTACAAATGAAAAGTATGTTATATTTTCGTAATATTTATTTAATAATTAGCTTTGGGGTAAAGGGTGTCACAGGTTACGGTTTTAAGAGCATCCAAGGACCTAACATCGCTCCCCATGGAAGAGTTACTTGGAACTCTCAAAGGTCATGAGCTAGAGCTAAAGCAGGATGAAGGACAGAAGAAAAAGTCCATCGCCTTGAGCGTCTAGCGTCCAACAAAAGGGTCATTGTCCAAAGCCTTTAATGTGGAAGAGTCTTCTAATGAAGCATCCAAAGAAGACGACTCTGAGGATAAGATATCTTTCATATCAAGAAAGATATAGGCAATGTGGTGGAAGAAAAGAGGGTCTAGAGCTAAAAACTTCACAAAGAAGTTCAACAAAGAATCCAAGGAGAAGAGTCCCTCAGTATGCTTTGAATGTAAAAAGCTTGGACACTTTAAAGCTGAATGCCCAAGCCTACAAAAAGACAAGAAGAAAATCCTCTTCAAAAAGAAGAAGAAAGGACTTATGGCCACCTGGGAGGACATGGATCTATCCTTATCCGAAGAAGGAAAGGAAGAAGCAAACTTATGTCTCATGGCAGAGACTAGTTCTAAAAGCTCAGAAGATGAGCAAGATAAAGAGGTAAACTTTAATGATTTAATTTCTCTTCAAGAAGCTTATAATGAATTGCTTGCTAACTCCTCAACTCTTTCAGTAGGATATAAGGAACTGAAAAGAAAATTTTCAAAAGTAACAAAATAATTTAATTCGCTTAAAGAAAATTATGAAAATGTTTTAAAAGAAAATGAGCTTTTAAAAATAAAGGCTACTTCAGAAGAGACACCTCCTCATGAAGCATTAGAACTTCAAAAAGAAGTTACTCATCTAAAGGAAAGCATATCCAAGTTTGTTAATGGGACTGAAAATCTAAATAAAATTTTGTCTTATAGATAGAGTCCCTATGACAAATCTGGGCTTGGCTTTACTAAGGAAGAAGCCTGTAAAACAAACAAAAATGTTACTTTTTGCAAAATATGTGGAAAAAGTGGGCATGAACCATCTCAATGCTTTCATCGTCCAGTCAAGAAGGCGTCCAATGCCTTCATTACTAACAAGAAAGGACTCAAGTCTATTTGGGTACCTAAGTCCATGATAATTCCTGTTGCGGATCTGCTTGACAACAGAAAGAAAACACCAATCATAGTACTTGGACAGTGGTTGCTCATGACACATGACAAGCAAAAGGTGTATGTTCCAAAGCCTTTAACCAAAGAATGGTGGATGGGTCACCTTTGGAGGAAACCAAAAGGATAAGATTACAGGTATAAGTAAGGTAGGTAAGCATTCCTTCCTTTCTATTGAAAATGTTTTATATGTTGAAAGACTTAGACACAATTTACTAAGCATAAGTCAATTATGTGACAGTGGACACAGTGTCTCCTTTGACAAAGATGCATGTATAGTCAAAATTCTAGACGGATCTATATTATTTTCTAATAAGAGGCAAAGCAATCTTTATAAGATTGACTTAAATGATCTCATAAATCAAAATGTGTGTTGTCTAGTATCCATCAACGAGAATCAATGGAATTGGCACAAGAAACTTGGACATGCAAGCTTGAGATTAATCTCAAAGCTAAACAAGCATAACCTCATAAGATGCCTTCCAAATCTTGTATACAAATCTGATGTTCTTTGTACTGCATGCCAAAAAGGGAAACAAGTAAAAAGCTGTTTCTTTTGATTCAAAAAATATTGTTTCCACTACTAGACCACTTGAGCTAATACACATTGATTTGTTTGGACCTACTAGAACAGCCTCCCTTAGTGGAAAACGATATGGGTTAATTATAGTAGACGACTATACTAGATGGACATGGGTCATGTTCCTAAAACACAAGGATGAGTCATACAAAATGTTTTCTATTTTCTATAAAAGAATTCAAAATGAAAAAGGTGTGTGTATAGCCTCAATCAAAAGTGATCATGGAGGAGAGTTTGAAAACGAAAGTTTTCAAGGGTTCTGTGAGGAGAACGGAATTCTCCACAACTTCTCTATACTACGAACACCTCAACAAAATAGTGTGGTAGAGAGAAAGAATAGGTCATTGCAAGAAATGGCTAGAACCATGCTTCATGATAACTCTACTCCTAAGCACTTCTGGGTTGAAGCTGTAAACACAGCATGCCATTTGCAAAATAGAATATATATTAAACCTATTTTGAAAAAGACTCCCTATGAATTGTGGAAAGGAAGAAAACCCAACATATCATATCTTCATCCTTTTGGATGTTAATGTTTCATTTTAAACACTAAGGACAATCTTAGAAAGTTTGATTCTACGTGTGATGATGGAATCTTGTTAGGCTACTTTGAAACTTCCAAGGCTTATAGAGTTTACAATTCTAGAACCTTAACGGTTGAAGAAGCCATTCATGTAAAATTTAATGACAATAAGCCTGATAGAGAACTATCAAAGTTAGACAATTCCTTTGCAGATATGAAGCTGGATGATGCCAACCAACTAGCGTCTAGAACACAGCTGGTGTAACATCCCGAGCGCTGACGAGGGCGGGGAGTGATTGCCGATGCAAAAGAGATGAGGCACGGATAATGAGCGGCTCCTGACAGGCTTCCAGCGGGAAGGGTACATGAATGAATCGAATACACACCCGAACGAGAGGGATCCAGAGGCTGTGCGGGTGTGGGACTGTACAGTTGAGGATAGCTTAAAGGAATTAATAAGTGCTACCTATACCAACAAGATGCATCTACTTTTCGGTAGCCCATCACTTAAGAACTGCATAGTTAAGCGTGCTTGACTTAGAGCAATTTAGGGATGGGTGACCTACTGGGAAGTTTCCCGGGAAATGTGTGAGTGAGGACAAAGCACGCTGAAAAGTCTTGTGTTGGTTTGTGGGGACAGTCACAGATCTTGTAAGCGGCCGGGCGTTACAAAGTGGTATCAGAGCAAGGCCTCTCTCCCAGTACGGTATGGTTCGAGGACGAACCAAGCGGAAGCTGGTGGGCATGTAACATCCTGGGTGCTGACGAGGGCGGGGAGTGATCGCCGGTGCAAAAGAGATGAGGCACGGATAATGAGCGGCTCCTGGCAGGCTTCCAGCGGGAGGGGTACATGAATGAATCGAATACACACCCGAACGAGAGGGATCTAGAGGCTGTGCGGGTATGGGACTGTACAGTTGAGGATAGCTTAAAGGAATTAATAAGTGCTACCTATACCAACAAGATGCATCTACTTTTCGGTAGTCCATCACTTAAGAACTCCATAGTTAAGCGTACTTGACTTAGAGCAATTTAGGGATGGGTGACCTACTGGGAAGTTTCCCGAGAAACGTGTGAGTGAGGACAAAGCACGCTGAAAAGTCTTGTGTTGGTTTGTGGGGACAGTCACAGATCCTGCAAGTGGCCGGGCGTTACAGTTGGACAATCCAAAGACGAAAGAAAAGGAACCAAATAGACGACAGTGGCAAATGAAGACATATCATCCAGATAACCAGATTCTTGGAAATGTATGCGATAATGTAAGAACAAGATCAACCTTCAAGGAGCAAGCTCAAACTGCCTTGATTTCCCAAACGTAACCAAATATAGTGGACGAAGCTCTCTGGACGAAGGCTGGATCAATACCATGAAGGAAGAACTGAGTCAGTTTGAACGAAACGACGTATGGCGGCTAGTTCCTACACTTAAAGATAAATCTATCATAGAAACTAAATGGGTGTTTCGCAACAAGCTAGACGAAGCAGGCAAAGTGGTAAGAAGCAAAGCTAGACTTGTGGCTCAAGGCTACTCTCAACAAGAAGGTATAGACTTTACTGAAACCTTTGCACCAATAGCTAGACTAGAAGCCATTCGCATCTTACTTTCATTTGCTACTCATAGTAATATAAAGCTTTATCAAATGGATGTGAAAAGTGCATTTCTAAATGGTATAATAAATGAAGAAGTTTATGTGAAACAACCTCCTAGTTTTGAGTGTGATACTTATTCTAAACATGTTTTCAAACTCAAAAAGGCCCTATATGTACTTAAGCAAGCTCGTAGAGCTTAGTATGAAAATTTGAGTTTTTTTCTTTTAGAAAATGGTTTTGTAAGAGGAAAAGTAGACACTACTTTATTTCGCAAAGACGTCCAATCACATTTTATTATTGCACAAATCTATGTGGACGATATAATATTTGGATCTATGCAAGGATTTTTCTAAGCTCATGACAGCTGAGTTTGAGATGAGTATGATCGGAGAACTTAAATTCTTCCTTAGATTACAAGTAAAACAAACAAACAACGGCATATTCATACATCAAACGAAGTACGCAAAGGAACTTCTCAAAAAGTACAAGATGGATGATGCCAAAGAAATGAGCACACCCATGCATCCATCTTTAGTACTTGGGCTGGACGATACATCTAAAAAGGTAGACCAAACTACATACCGAGGTATGATTGGATCACTACTTTATCTTACAGCATCCAGACCTGATATTATGTTTAGTGTATGTTTATGTGCACATTTTCAATCTAATCCTAGAGAAACACATCTCACAGCAGCAAAAAGAATTTTTAGATACTTAAAAGGAACCACTAACCTTGGTCTATGCTTTAAGTCAAATAAGGAATATAGGTTAGTTGGATTCTGTGATGCTGGAGACAAAATAGATCGAAAAGGCACCAGTGGAGGATGTCACCTGATTGGTGGAAATTTGGTCTCCTGGACGAGCAAAAGACAAGGGACGATTGCCCTGTCTACAACAGAAGCAAAATACATTTCAACAGTGTCCTATTGCTCACAAATCCTATAGATCAAGCAACAGCTAAAGAACTACAGTATTTATAAGAGTAACATTTCTATCTTCTGTGATATTACTACTATAATAAACTTGTCTAAGATTCCTATATTGCATTCAAGAGCAAAGCATATTGAAATAAAACATCACTTTATAAGAGATTATGTTCAGAAATGGGTTGTTGATATTCAATTCATTAACACTGAAAATCAATTAGCATATATATTTACAAAACCACTTCCTAAAGGTAAACTTATCCATATCCGAGATCGTCTTGGCATGGAATTTATAAAGGAATAGTTTTCCTTCCATGTGCCTTGATTGTCCAATGATTAGTAGCGTCCAAAGTCATATAGCGTCCATTATCATTATATCATCTATCATATATACACCCATGACTATTCGCATTTCATAATGGTTCATATTTATGTGCATAAAAATCTTTATCCATACTTAATCATGTTTTCACTGAAAATGATTTGAAATAAATGATTTATTCTTGTCTGAGTCACGTATGCGCCGTATAACTGCCTTGTGAAACGTAAGCGCCTGACCAATATTAAATGAACTTTATCTCTCTTCGAAAATTCAAAAAACTGCCAAAAACAGTCCCTTCCTATACACTTAAACACCAGCACATAAACATTTGCCTTTACTATCTCAGAAACTCTATCTCTCTCTCTCAAAAACCCTTAAACCCTAAACCCTCTATCTCTTAACTTCTATGATGGAGAAAATTGGTGCTGCTATAAAGCCTATAGCTCGTGTGGAAAGCTTGGATCAGGCTATTATCTTGATAGAAAGTCGTTTTGACATAGAAGCTCTCGATGACATGGGAGTAAAGGTCAAGGACAATCTGACGCGATATGGAATCCTCAACTATTTCCACCTCAAGGAGATCATATATCCAGAGCTCATCAGACAATTCTGGAAACTGCAGAGTTCTCTGTAACGAACATTGTTGGTTATGTGCTGGGAGTAAAGGTCACTTTAGACCTTGGAAGTGTGGCACAAGCTGTTAGTTGCGAAAGGGCTGGTTCCTGCATCAAAAATGGGTGGGAAGATAGCTTTGGAGGACATAAGACAGTGGACGCAGCCTTAATGGGACCTGAAGGCGAAGGTCCAGTTGAATACAGTAAACTAATCAACGAGGCCAAGGTGTACCAGCAGTTCCTGAACAAGGGGATACTGCACAAAGCAGGGTCCAAGGACAACCTAACTTTCCTGCATAAGTTCGTGCTGTTTCACATGGTTACTGGCCAACAGTTCAACCTGCCTCACCTCATCCTGAGCAATATTATGAGGACCATGAAAGGACGAGGAGAACATGACCAAATCACCTACGCCGCTCTTCTTAGCAATGTTTTCTAGATACAAAAGGTATACACGCCTTCTTCTCTCTGCCTATTGATGAGTAAGTGCAAATTCGAATGCTAGGTGGTGGCCACAGGTTCATCCAAGTGCCTTTTGGACGAAACAATATTGCCCAGATGAGAGCTAGGTTCATGCTGACACTACTGGAGAAGCCTGACAAGCTGGTGAATGTCAAGGAAGAACTAGTAGAGGAGGCACCTCTACAAGTTGAACAACCAACTTTTCTACCAGCTGAGCCACTGGACAGTGAAACTCTTTTTGTCCATCCTATCATAGCTGCCAGACCGTCCACCCGAAGGAAACCATCTAGAGCAAGGACATCCAGAGCAACAAGATCCAAAACGCAACAACTTGATGCCTTGCTTGCTCCTCAAATTGCTGCCCTTCCACCATCTACTTTTGCTACTGCACCTGCACAAGTACCGGCTAAGAGAAGACTTCGGTTAACAGTGGAGTCAAATGATGAAGATAGTGAGCCCATAGGAGCTCTAGTGAAGAAATAGAAAACTGCCATAGGAGAAGTTCCTCCTTAATCTCAACCAACATCAACCGTCCATCCCTCTCAACCATCAAAACGTCCAGCAGACACCAAACTAACAACAGTACAGCAAAAAAAGAGTAAGTTACCTGCTCTTGCTGTTACTGAATGAGATGATGTGTTTGTTGAATCTCTGATTATTGAACCCGCTGAACAACCCTCTGTCCAAACACAAGCCCAAACACAAACCGAAACAGAAGTCGTACCTGAACTAGACATACTACCACCTGGTGATGAAGGTTATACCTGCACCATACCCACACCTGGACTTCCTAAATTGCACCTTTCCATTAAGCCTACAAAACAACCCTCTTCATCCTCCATCATAGCCTCTTCATCCACCAAACAAGAAACCTTGACAAAAACCAAACAACAGTGGCCTTTACTGTTTTTGGATGGCAACCAACAAAACCAAGTGGATGACAACGCCATTATACTACGTTTAGAGCCTCTTCTTGAACCTGACTTTGGTTTTGATTACTTGCCTCTTTCTCTCGACAAATATATAAACGTCTACATCCATCAACCATCTACATAATACTTGACGCTACCTTCTGGAGCAATTGAACATCTACCACTGAAGCAGTTTATCAGATGAAGGTATCCAAGACTGGTGCGAGCTTGGCACTTAACTGCCCATCCTCCTAGAGTACTTCAACATCGAGTACCTCTAGTGGAAAAAATACCACAGGCTATGCAACAAAGGTGAAGTCGAGCGTCTGAGTGGACAATCTAATTAAGGCCAGCTAATTTGAAGTTTAGGCCATTGGACCTGAAAGAAGCTGGATTCTTCCCCTCACATTACAAGCATATGTTTTGCAACTCTGTAAAGAGCTCTGCATTTTTGAAGTATCAACTTTACCTCCCTCCCTCTCAACACATCAAACCATCCATAATCGTCCGCATCCAACCTGACTGCATGTGCTTAAGGCTTCCAACCTTGGATGTTAACAAAAAGAAGGAGAATATTCTAACCAAGACACCTTCTTTACCGCTACCATCCAGAGCTGAGCTTCAACATCATCCAACCATTACTCCAAAATAGTACATTGCTCACCATCTTTCACAAGACATGGACGAGGACGACACTAAATGTTTTTGGCATCAACATATATTCACTTGTGAATAAGAAGCATCCAGTAGCGGAGTCTTATAAGACAACAAGGCCAACACTCCAACAGTAATGAACTGTAAATACACGCAGCATCCAACTCATGTCTTTCAACTTTCAGACACCTCTACCACCTTTGTTCGTCCAACTGATGTGCGTCCAATCATTGGTATAGAAAGCTCCATCCTTTACACTTTTATTACTGCTCTTACATATCCCAACTTCTTTAAACCTTTCTACCCTTGGACAACACCGCGTCCATACCAACTTTAAATTCCCAATCTTCTCTTCTTAGAAGCACCCCCTCCACCCACTGAAATTCACACATCTATCCCCTCCCAATCACCCGCACAAACAACTCCACCCCCACCTCCTTCCGATTCCCAAGCATCCGCAAGCCTTCCTATCTTCACTACTGCCCCTCCACCTATCTCAACTATTGACCCTGTCGTCTAGCAGTATGTCACTAACCAACTCCAACCCATCTTCTCTTTCCTATAACAAATCCTCCAAAACTAGCAAGAACTCCTCCGCACACTATAACCTTTACCTCCTCCTCCTCCTCCACCACCTTAGTGACTATGATGACATTTTCTCTCTTTTTTGATAATGACAAAGGGGGAGATATATATTGCATAAGTTTTACAAGTTTTATGTATAGCTCTAAGATGTCTATAATAAAGTTTTTTTTTCTGAATGATTTACTCTTTAGTCTTCTCCTTAGTTACTATGATTGATTACTCTGATACGTTAATATTTAACTGCTCTGTTTCACTCTAATACTTGTTGCATTCATGCATCAACATTCTATACTCTGATACTTGGACATTTATCTAGACTAACTTTTTGTATGCATCAAGAAAATTGTGATATTTTAGACTCAAGGGGAGCATAGTAAGTCTATCAAAACCTTGTTATATATGCGCTTTCCTTGTCTTAAAATATTGACTTAAAACTTAAAAATTAATAAGGTTTGTCATCATCAAAAAGGGGGAGATTGTTGGAACCAAAGACGTTGAAGTGTCTAGACCCTCAAATTTTGAAGATAACAAACTTATTAAAGTTTAAGTCTCTGTTTTTAGACTAACGGATTTACATCGTCCAATCTTAAACAAGCGTCCAATAAACTCATATATGATGACTGTCCAAGGGTAAGTCTCATTTATGGACTCAGTGTTCTTAAACTTTAGACAAACACATTAGACGCATCCAAACGCAAGTTCTTAAATGGCTAAGTTTTCTCTCGTTTAATCTGTGCGTCCTTCTTTTATTTATCGAAACTAATGCCTTACTTTTTAAGATCTAACGTTCAAATATTTCAAGCATTAAATGGTAGACAGAAACTTTTTAGTGCAAAAACGTAGCAAATCAGAAACAGCAAGTCAACTCTTCAAGCTGGCAAACCAAATGAAGAATGTTCAAAAAAGTAGACATCCCACATAGAGCCACTCTTTCCATTTTAGTGCAAGTTCAAAAGCTGTTTTCTTTGATATGACTGAAAGCTCGATGCACGCACCTTTTCTTGAAGATGTAAAGACAAGACTTCTTCAACAGCTCTTTTCTACTAAAGACTATATATATCGAGAAAGAAGAAGAAGCAAGAGATGTTGTGGACAAAAAAAATCAAGCACGAACATAAAAACACTGATTGTTTGCTTATGCATCCATTGAATGATACTTTATAAACTCTGATACTTTACTATATTGTGCTTAATCTTCTTTATCCTCATTGTGTGAGTTGAATCTATTTGTACACAACTATTTTGTTGTGAAAGCCTAGAGAGGCTTAGTGAACAAAAAATACTTAGGTTTGTAAAGCAATCTAGGGTGATTGCATTGTAAAGCCTGAAGAGGCTGTGAAGAATACTTGTAACCAAGGTTGGTTAGTGAATACCTTCTGGGTGAAAGGACTAGAGGTAGCTCAAGATTGAGCGAACCAATATAAAATTCTCTATGTGTTTGTCTTCTCTATCCTTTAGCTCAAAAATGTTTTCGAATTTGGTTTATATTGAAAAAGTTTTTATATGCACAATTCAACCCCCCCCCCCTTTCTTGTGCGTCACGTGTTATTTCAAAGAAGGGTGAATCCTTAGTGATGGACCTTGACAATGGGGTGATCCATTGATAGCTTAGACATTGTAACAACAAAAGATTCATGTCATTCTAAAGAAGATGAGTTCTTATTCATCCATGAATTTTGACTAAATTAAAAGGATTAGAGACTTGGAATCTAGGAAAACTTCTTTTTAAAATTCAAAAGCTCTCTCACACTACATGCATCATTTTGCATTACATCAAAAATTTCCAGCTTATTTAAGCCACCTGCATTTCATTATCGACTTATCTAGGTCACCTGCATTTCATTACTAGCTTATCTAGGCCACCTGCATTTCATTATTGGCTTAGCTAGATCACTTGGATTCATTTTGGCTTATTAAGGTTATCTACATTTCCATGTTGGCTTATCAAGGCTATTTCTTTTTCTACCAGCCTATCAAGGCATCTTACTTTTTAGCAACCTATCAAGGCTTTTGTTTACCTATTTAGGCATCTTTGGGTGCCCGTGCCCTCTGCATTCTTCATTTTGGGTGCTATTGCCCATCACATTTACATTTTGGGTACTTATGCCCATTGCATATACATCTTTAGGTGTCTGTACCCTTTGCATTTAATTTTCTAGGGGCTCGTACCCTCTATTTTTTAATTTTCTTGGGTGCTCGTGCCCTCTACTTTTAAAAATCTTGGTTGCTCGTGTTTCTATTTTTAAATTTATTGGGTGCTCATGTCCTCTGTATTTAAGCTTCTCAAGTGCTTATGCCCTCTGTTTTTAAGCTTCTTGGGTACTCGTGCCCTTTGTTTTTAAATTTTGTGGGTGCTCGTGCCCTCTGTTTTTAAATTTCTGGGGTGCTCGTGCCCTTTATTGTTAAGTTTCTCGAGTGCTTATGTCCTCTGTTTTTAAGCTTCTTGGGTGCTCGTGCCCTCAGTTTTTAAATCTCTTGGATGCTCGTGCCCTCAATTTTTCAATTTCTCGGATGTTCCTACCCTCTGTTTTCAAATTTCTTGGGTGTTCATGCCTTCTATTTTCAAATTTCTCGAGTGTTCGTGCCCTCTATTTTCAAATTTCTTGAGTGTTCGTGCCCTCTGTTTTTAGCCTTCTTGGGTGTTTTTGCCCTTTATTTTCAAGTTCTTGGGTAATCACACCCTCTGTTCTTAAATTTCTTAGGTGATTGTGCCATCTGTTCTTAAATTTTCGCAGTACTCATGCCTTCTGTTTTTAGAATTTTTGGGTGCTCGTGCCTTCTGTTTTTCATTTCCTTAGGTGTTCGTGTCCTCTGTTTTCATTTCCTTAGGTGCTCGTGCCCTCTGTTTTTAAATTTCTTGGGTGCTTATGTCCTTTGTTTATTAAATTTCTTGGGCGCTCGTGCCCTATGTTTTCCAATTTCCTTCGATGCTCGTAGCCTCTTTCTTTAAATCTCTAAGAAGATCATACCTTTTGTTTTTCACTATTTTAAAACCCAAATAAAATTGGAGTTCATGTCTTATTCTTTACTATGATAATAAGAAAACACTCAGTTGTTCACATTATCTAGTAAAGACTAAGTAAAGAGGGGCAGCTGTGAACATTTAATTTTATCTGGGTAATTAGAAAAATAATAAAACTAAATATAGAAGGAAAATATAATAATAATAATAATATTTGGTCATTCTATTTTAAGCCCATAAAGGAAAATGAGAGAAAAAAAATAGAAATTAATAAGAATAAGGTTTAAGCTAGCAATTATGGCCCAATAAAATAAGAATTTCTAAATAAAAGGGTTTGGGCTAGTAGCCCTTGGCCCAATTTTGTAAAAGAAAAAAGAGAGGAAAAAACATAAACAATAAAAATTTTAGAGAAAGCTTCTAAAGCAAGCTATAATAGCTTGCAGTGCAAGCTACATTAGCTTGCACTAGCTTGTAGCTTGCACTGCAAGCTATTATAGCTTGTACTGTAAACTACTGTAGCTTGCAGAGCAAGTTTGAAAGACCAGAGTGCTTATAAATAGGACATCAAGACATTTTTTCAAAGGACACATTTTTTTCTCACAAATTCTGAAAATCACATTCGAAAACAGAGGGGGCACTAATCACTCTAAACCCTTTTCTTTCTATTGGTTAAATTCGTTCCTAGGGGTACTATTCCATTTTCTTTGGTGCTTTCATTAGATAGCTTCTTCTCCTTCTTTTTGCTTCTTCTTTATGCCCGTAAATCGATGCTAGTTATATTCATCATTTTTAACCATTGATTTAGATTTATGCTACTCATCTGTGTTCATAATAAATGTGGATAAGAATCCATTTACCAGTTTGTTGTTACGATTGATTGTTGTTTGTTTCCTCTCTCAATACATACATATATATATATATGTATGTATATATAATCAACACATTTTCCTCTGTCCCTGTATTTTTCCTTTTCCTTTAACCTACATTGTTTTTCTTTTTTAGCAACATATAGCATTGCATAATATACATTCATGATAACTATTTGGTTTTCATTCACTCCCCACATGCACAGCAGCATCAACAACACTCATCACACTACATACTATCAATTTACACACACTTTTACCGTTGTTGACTCCAATGCACATTAACGCATATTATTTGGCTCTAACACAAGTGAAATCACACACACATTTTTTTTCTCTCCTTCACAAAATAAAATGTGCATAAATCATCATCATCACTCTACACCTCACATCCATTTTTCCATAAATCTAGAATCAATCTTCAAAAACAAAATAAAAAGAAAAATTAAAATTAAAAATATAAGGAGTACGAAAAAATGATGAAACATTCGTCACTTTATCCCTTGTGCCGTAACTGTACTCATGCTCTCTCCTCCACACCACTGCGCGTTTATTGTGCTGTCACCACCGCACCGTTGACGCGGTCTTTCTCACCACCATGACGGCTCGTGCTACCACAGTGCGAATCACCATGCTTTAACACGTCTCTGCCGCGCCGCCCCTGTGCATTCCTCCACAACCACCGCATCATCAAAACAGGAGCCTCCGGCAACCCTTGTCGATCGCATGTCTAGGCGAAGGCCTTGTCACCAGGTTGTTGTATCACCACGATGCACTGGTCGTCATCGACTAGTCACCACCGCGCGAACCCCCTCTAACCCCCACACCACCATCATCCTGTCGTGACCCTAGTTGCAACATATCTGTGTGTGTGTGTGTGTGTGTGTGTGTGTGTGTGTGTGTCGATTGTAATTGCCTAAATGATTATAATTATTCAAATAGACAAGAATGTTAATTTCATTTGAGTTTGAAGTAAAAATCAATTTATTTCCATTTAAATATTATTTATAATAAAAAGTCAATTAAAAATTTTGCTTCGTTTCTATTTTAATGAATGAACAATGCATATTTATGCCAAGCAAATCATTAATTTTTATTTTATCATCATTTTAAACTTTCATCCATCAAAATGCCATTAATTTATTTTGAATTGACATGTGTAATAAATAAATAAATACATAAATAGTGCAATAGTAAATGAATAATTTAAATGAAAATTCTATATTTAGGTCAAATTAATGATCCTTTTTAAATAAATTGTCATTTTGAAATTTAAAATTGTACTAATTTTAATTAATTCAATTTTTTAATTAAAAATAATCTAATTATTTTTGTTTAAAATAATTTTTGTTATCCTAATTAAAGTACATATTGATCATAATTACTTTTATTAATTCATATCATAGTATATATCAATCGTAATTACCATGATTAATAAAATTATGCATTTTAACATATAAAATAGTATATTTTAAAAATATTTAAAGATTATATTTCTAGCCATTTTTGTACAACTAGAAATAATGATGAACAACTAGAAATGTGGCTCCCATTCCCAATGATATTTTTCTTTTTCTACAAAGTTCAATGTCATCCATAACTAATTCTGCCTATTATGGATTTTAAGCTTTAGGAGGATAAAATAAAATTGTAAATGTCCTTATTATTAGTTTTGAAATTTCATCCAATATCTTTATTTTTCTCTTTTATAGTCACAAAATTGATGATAGTCAAAGTTAACCATGAATCACAACATGAGGAAAAAATTCCTGAAATACTCGATTATGTTAAAATGAAATAAAGTATAACATAAATTTATAAGTTTTCAAGAAAAAAGAATGTAATTTACTCTTATTATTATAAAAATGTAATAATCCTAGATACTGTACTCTATGTTAGAAAATTGTTTGCATAAATAAATATTATCAAATCTAACGAATGGTGGTCTTTTTTTTATTCAAGATAAACTAAAGTAATGATACTTGAATGGCAAGTTTTAAAAAACTCTAAGATGCTTATATGAACCATTCAAGACAAATTATAATATATTTATTTTGATTTTTTGCTATTTACTTATTATCTGTTTTTCTTTCTCTTTTAACTTAATATCTTTAAATTTTTTAATAATTCTCTTTTTTTTTGTATTTTTAAATTTTTTAGTACCTAGATAAAATTGGGTGTTCACATCAGTCATTAGTTGTTGTAGTCTTATGTGAAATAATATCCATATTATGTCTGGTCTATCATATGCATGCAATCCTTTGCATCAACATATCTCTAGAATTTAGGCCACTTGGAATTACATGTAACTGTCAAGAACAAATTTGGGTATCCAAATCTTTTGCATATAGTCATTGCATCTTGACAATTATTATTATTATTATTATTATTATTATTATTATTATATATAACCACCAACAAATGATGATGGCAAAACAACCTCAATGTCACCTCAATTAATAGCTTCTTCAATACCAGACAAAAAATCCTTTCTAATGTTCTTTTGACTGTGCCTTATAAAAGAAACCTTTGAAATCCAATCATTGAATATGATTCAACAACACATTGTTGCAACAATCTACAACCACTTAAGATCATACTTTACTTATTGGGTCTGTCTTGAATCCTAGATGGTATAAATTCTCATAGAGAAATGTGTTTTCTTTTGCCAATTCCACTACTTTCACACCCAAAATGAAAAGGGATATTCTTTTGGTATCCATCTTCATCATATGGAAATAACAAAGGGTATTGTAATGGAATAAATGCAATGTGTTTCATATATCCTTTGTAACTCACCAATATAAGACCTCATAATAATATCTCTACCACAATCAGATGCGTCAAAATCACCAACAATCAAAGTGGCAACCTCATCAACACACCATAAATTATAAGTGCATGGAGCATTTACTCATCTTCTAAACAATCTCAATGACAAATTTTGTATAGACCCATTTGAAAGACAATCTCAAACTTGTCTAAATAATTTGCTAAAGCATTATTCTGGTCAATCATCTCCAGTAGCTCAATGACTAAATTAGAATCAAATTGATCTACAGATGGTCCATTTCTTTGCAAAAAAAATTAATATATATGATTCACAAACAAATATTAATGATTAAAGATAATTCTACAATAAATTAACATTTAAAGCATACTAAATAATTAAAATGAACCTCATTTTCAGTATCATAAAAATATAGTTATGCAAATTTTGGACTTTCTCCATGAATAGACAGTAAACTTCTAACGCGATGATAATTGTGTCCACTTATAATAAACTGAGGAGGACCTCCACCATTATTAAGTTCAATTTCAATATTTTTGCCTATTGAAGTAAATGTAAACATAGAGTTGTACGCTCTAATGTTTTTCAAGAAATGAGAACTAGTACTGTCACCACCATTATACAAATTATGCAACAACAACGGCGGTTTCTTTAAATAAGGCAAAACAATTTTTTTCCTTATACAACACAACGAAAAATTTGCATATGACGATAGAACATATTTCTGAGCACGTTCTTCAAACCAAAATATAGAATTACAATATTTGCAACTCAAGGTCATATCAACTACGTTCGTATAACCTACATAGTCGATAAGTAAATTTCAATTTGAATAAAATAAATAAAATTAAGATAAAAAATATGCACTTTAAAACATAACGAACCTTGACTTTCACTTGAGTTAAATAAAGCATGCTCTATCACTGGTTGGACAAGCCCTTCATTAACATACTCCTAATAAGATAGCAAGCTTCCATCATAATCAGCAAAGTCTATTAAAAAGTTCATTTATATTCCAAAAGATAAAGAAATAATCCTAAACAATGAACATGATTGAGTTTTCAAAAAATATCCTATTATAAACTAAAATTTTTATCATCATTTATTTGCATATAATGAAATATTAACAACAATGGAAATAAAGGACTCTATTAAAAAAATACTAATAAAAACATAAACATAAATATTACTTCCATAACTGATAAAAATAAATGTAAGATAACGTGTATATGTATAATATGTTTTTATAAAAAATATAACAAAAACCTAAAATACATATTTATACTAATACATAAAAATAATAATACTAATCGTAGGCAATACATAAATATTTAGGATTTCTACCATTTAATTTTACAGAAATACTATTTCACGTACATTTATCATCAATTATAAAAAAAACTAAGTTAAATTAACATTTTAAAATTAATTTCAGATAATTAATATAAAAAAATCAAATTTAAAAAACATATTGTACGAAACATAAACACATTGGTCTATTGACAGGCTGTCTAAATTTTCTTTTTTCTCACTATTCTTTATTTTTTCTTCTTGGTAACTGGTAAGATTTTTTTCCAACATAAAAATGGATAAAATTACACAATCAGGTTAGCTTACTGATATTTCAACACTATGACTGATAGCTTCTAACTTTTTTATTTTCATACTTTCAATATTTAAGAATTAAATTTTTAGATGTTAAAAACATGTGACAATAATGATTTGTACTTTTTAGATTTTGATAAGCTAATTATTTTTATTATATAAATGCATAAAATATGAACCGTACATGTGACAATAATGACATCTGCGCATAATTTTTCATACTTTAAAACGTACAATAATGTACACAAATGTCATTATTTCATTAAGAATTAAGAATATGATCAAATTTACTAACAAAATTTAGGAAATAAATATATGATCTTTTAAAACAGTAACAAAATACATATACATATTTAATTGAATAAAAAAATGACATATGCTTAATTAAAAAAAATTGATTAAGAGAAATCTAAAAGAACAAATCAAAATCAAATAAGTTTAGCAAAAGATGTAAGATACAATTAAAATCCAAAATTTTCTTTTACAGTAGTTTTCACATTTAACATTTAAGTTAAAACTAAAAATGCCTATATAAATAAATATCTATAAAAATACAATCAACCATTTCAACCGACAATACATCAGTTAAAGACTAAGATTAAAATTAAAAATAATAAGCAATATATAAATAATAAACTGATAAATGGTTGTAAGAATATATAATTCTTATGATTTTTTTCTACATGTATAAGATGTATGGGTTAATGGGACCAAAAAAAGTTTCTAATATACTGAATATTTTTTGGTAGTTTTGATGTAATAAAAAATTTTCCTCTTAATAAACAAATTTAATTTTTATTTTATTCTCTTAATTTATGTGCTATAGAAATATCATAATTATTATAGCTTTTAATGGAATTTTTAATTAAAAATACTTTTTCTTAAAAAATAAATACAATCAAACATGTGTTTATATTTTCTTGACATTTTAACCTTCCCCACTGCATAAATCAGTAGATATTTCGATAAAAGCATCAAGAAAATTAAATAAAAACTAAGCTTTGTTTCCAAGTGTAAATAATAATCAAATGATACTAAATAAAGAGTTAAAACTTATGCATTAAATTAATTTACACAAAAGCTGTTAGATATTGACATCAATTATAACATGTCTCTTGTTATCTTCATCACAATGATAATGTCTATCAAACTAAGGGCTCGTTTGGTGGTTAAGATAGGATAAAATATGAGAGCAAGATAAAAACAAGATAACATAAAAATAGGATAAACTATAATCTTATCTAATGTTTGGTGCACACTAGATAACAAGCCAGATAATGATAAGATAAAATATAAATTATGTTCAAATGAAAAAATTATTATTTTGTCAAAATTACATATAACTTTCTAAAAAATAACTTTTAATTTGATTTATTAATTTTTACATAAGAAAACAATTTTAACTGCAGAGCCATGTAAGGCACAAGGCCAATGAGGCCATTGCCTTAGGTCTCCAATTATTTGGGGTCTCAATTTTTTAACAAATTATTTATATTTTTTTAACAAATTATTTATTATTAATTTTAATTATTAGGTAATAAATTTTATTATGATATAATATATTATTTACTATTATTTTTATTAGTATGACTATATAATCTTAAGATATGAATGTAAGTGTTATTGTAAATCATTTAAATGTAATCTTATTATTTATTTTAAGAAGTTAAGAAAATTATTTTGCATCTATTTTGGACTCTACTCCTCACCCTAAAAGGACTATTAAAATTAGTAGAGTTTAAATTTAATGAATGAATTTATGATTGATATATAAAAAGGATGTTTGGTAAAAATGATGATAATAAAATCACATGTTTAACTAAAAATTCGTTTTCGTAGTGATCATTTTGTATACATATTATATTAATTTACATCTTTAGTTGAAAGTCAAATTGAATAATTTTCAAAATATGAAATCACTTTTAATTTTTTATTTGAATTTGTAAATTGAAAACTTTGAATGAGGATGGGCTAAAAAAAATAGTATATTAATCTTATTTTTTTAAATAAAGATATTGTAAAAAATGCATACAAAAGAATTCATACTCCATTACAAGTATTACATTATATCAAAAGATTATATTCTTTTTCATATACATGCATTGCTTCTAAAATACTATTGACAATATTTATAACTATTGTTATTGTTGAAAAATAGTTTTTAAAATTAAAATTAATCAAATTTTATCTAAGATTACTTGTGTCAAGGAATGTATTAAATGAATTTATTGTTTTATTTATTAAGAGTGAAATGTTAGAAATACTTAATCATAAAACTTTGATCAATAATTTTGTAGTCAACAAAAAAAATAAAATTAACCAATATTAAATTGAGATTTGAATATAAATTTTGTCTTAAGCCTCAATTTCTAGACACGACCCTATTTAACTAAAGTATAAAATATTATTTTTTATTTATGTAGTTACTTTTATGAAAATTATAATATATATATATATATATATAAGATTTTTAAAATTATAATTATTATTCAAATATTTTTCTTTAAAATATATTTAAATAGTAATTATTTAGTTTTTAATATTTTAATTAATAATATACTTTAAATTTACACACACATACACAAAATAATATATATATATATATATATATATATATCCTAACCTATGCATTGCACAGAATAAATATTTATTTTATATAACTTAAACTTATAATAAATAAATACTTTTGAATATATAAAATAATTAAATTTTTGAATAAATATATGTTTTTAAACATATAGATTATATTTTAAAGTTATAATAAACAATTATTGTAATACAATATTTATTTTTAATTATTGATAATTTCTTTTAAGAAAATATAAAATTTAATTTAGAATAAAGATATTGAAAATAATATATTGAAAGATAAGAGGTTAAAAAATTCCTAAAAATACTTTCATTGAAGATTGACAACTAAAAACATTCTCATTGAAAATTATAGCTAAAAATGCTCTTGTTCAAATGTTCTCATTTAACATATATATATATATATTATATATATATATATAATATTTGTAATATGTTAAATATTATAACAAATATATATATAATGTTTAGGATAGGATCCAGTGACACTAGGTGCAATTTAAAACTGCACCAAATCTAAATCGTTAACAAAGATTAATCTTATAGTATATCTTAATATATATAATAACTGTAACATATTTTACAACAATCAATTAGTTAATTTTAATCAATCAATTAAATCTTGTGATTTGATTTAATTGATTGTTTAATTGATTTAGCTTTATACTCTAGTTATTTATTAAAAATATTAATAAATTATTTGTTTACTATTTTTTAATAATATATATATATATATATATATATATATATTAAACACCCAATTTCGACCGAACAATTTTTTTTAAAAAATAAAAAATACAAAAAAGGTGAAATATTAAAAAATAAAAATAAAAATAATATTAAATGAATAAATAATAAATAAATAAACAATTGGCTCAAATAATTTTTATTTTGCTTGTTAGTTCTTTTTATTTGGGCTTACATGTCTTAGAAGCCCATGGTTTAATACAAAAAAAAAATGGAGAAACCTAGAGCAAAAGTAGTTACAATCACTTTTCAAAATTGATGAAATAAAAACTGAAATTAGAGGGAGTGGTGAGGCTCATGGTGCCTATATAAAGGAGAACTGAGGGAAATTTTAGGGGCCAAAAATATAAGGGTTACAGTAGGGATTCTTTGATCTGAAAAATGTAGAAGCCGGCATCCTCTATTCTTGTGGCTCTTTTGTAAGCAAAAGACTATGGAGCATTCATAATTAAAATTGAGACAAAAGAGAGAGAGGGAGAGGAGGGAAGTTCTGTGAGCTTTTGGAAGCAAGAAAACAGTAATCGAAGAGATCGATAGAGGTAATTCCTCATTCCTTCTCATGCTCTGCTAGGTGAAACAATGTTGACTCTAGGTTCTGGTTGCTCTCTGTTGTTCATGATTGGTGCATTTTTTTTCTCTCGTCTCTATCCATATGTCTCATTGTTGAAATGCTACCTGGTGCTCGTATGCTTAATTTTCTCCGATAGAGGATTGCTTTGGTGGTGGAGTTTCTTCTTAATAATACATCCTAGCTCTGTTACAGGAGCTTTGTGTCCCATCTTGCATCTGAAAATAACAAGAAAACAGAGTTTCATTCACAGCTAATAACATTTTTCTCAATTTTACACCAAATCACCAAATCATATGAACACACTTTCACACTCTGGTCGTGTAAACAATATCCATATATACACTATACAAAAACCATTACAGGACCATTACCTTATTAGCTCCACATCTCGTATACGTCCATCCCAACAAAACTCTCAGTATGCCATTGTAATTATGAAAATCAGTAAATCACCAAAGTAAAATAGCATATATAAGAAAAAGAGATAGGTACAGAGCAGCATCATCACGCTCGTTACTGTCCTAACGCGGATTCGTGCAAGTGTCCTTGTCATCTCTATAGCCTGAACCTCCGAAGCCAACCACCAGCACGCCTCCGTCATAGTACAGCAACCGCGACGGTGTTCACTCAAAACCCCAAATCCATGATACTATCTCCTTCATCGTGTTAATCTTCACACCTCGATATCCCCGCGCTACAAATCTAAGAATCACTATAGCAATTCCAGTTGACACCGTGCAATAGTCCTCACGATGTGAATCGCGTCGATTACTGCCGCGCCGTTGCGTCACTGCGATGCGATTCAGCGTCGCATTCTCCTACGCGCCTCTGACGCCCCACGCTAGGTCACCATGTCCGTTAATGTCATCGCACCGCAAAGCCTTGTTGCTGTGCAAGTTAGGTGGCCGTTGCTAAGGCCGTGGGGGTGCGGTAGTCTTGTCGTTGTTTCTATTCTTTAGCGACGTGAGGACTTTGCGCCGTCTGGAGGTGGAGATTTTGGGGCTAGGGTTGAAAATGTAACATGGCTGATGGGGTATTCCCCTGTCGCAGTGGAACAATGGGCCTGGCCCATTACATGGGTCCGTCTTTTTTCAAAAAAAAAAGGGAAGCAGACTCCTTTTGTCTGTCACCGTTTTGGGCCTAGCAAATTTTTTATGATGTCCACCTTTGTTGAGTTTAATACTTGTTGGGGCTAATAAAAAGGTGTTGAGTCTAAAATAAATAAACAATAATAATATATAATAAAAAAGGAACTAATTTAACGTTAGTAAAATGTATGTTTTTCTTTCGCATAAGACAAATAACAATGATTAGTACCTAATTAAATAATTCTTGGTCTTTTGTTACTTAAAAATAAAATAACTAAACTTGATAATGACCATTTTGGATCCATTTCCTATTTAGATATTATTAAAGTTTTAAAATGTTAATGATAATCATTTTAGATGCACTTCTTATTTGGTTCTCATTTTTTAAAACAAATATATAATATGTATAATACATTTCTTTTAATAAAAACACATAATAAAGGCTTTTATGATAGTTATTTTGGATGCACTTCTTATTTGACTATTATAAAAATTTTAAAAGGTGAAATGATAACTATGTTGGATGCACTTCCTAGTTGGTTATTGTAAAATCCTTTTAATTTAAAATTCTAAAAAAGTTTTAAAACAAGATTTTCTTTAATAAAGGTTTTAGTAATATCCATTTTGGATGCACTTTCCTATTTGGGTATTATAAGAACTGCAAAAGGTGTATTGATAACCATTTTGGATGCATTTCCTATTTGGTTATTGAGTAAGTCTTTTAAAGTATTAAAAATATAATTAAAAAAATCAACCCACAAAACAATTTTCTACCCAAAGAACTACATGAGTCTAAGTTCCTCATTGCACCCAAGGATACGTAGGAGCAGAGGCTCACTCTTGTCAATCTCAAAAATAATAAAATTAATTTATTTTCAAAAATAAAATATTCTCTTCTTGATTAAAATTCTATTGATAAATAAAAATGATAAATTTTGTAAATAAATAAAATTTTGTTTGGGGTAGAAGAAATATTTTTGAAGCCATCTAGTTTTGTACATTTAATTAAGGGTAACCTTCTTTAAGACAGATGTCGCAAGGTGCTAGCACCTTTCCTACTCGTAATTGACTCCTAAACTCGATCTTTAATTTGAGACCATTTTTAAATAGGATTTTTTCCACATGTTTTTCTTTAATAAACTATGGAGGCGACTCTTCTGTTTTTATTTCTTTTTTGCCATCCCGTCGTGACCTTGGTTACAACAATATATACTTACATACATATATATATATATATATATATATATATATATATATATTATGATTACAAGTTTTTTATAATTATTTTAACAATTTTTTGGTTTGTTTTTTTAATGTATTTCAGTAAATTTTTAATTAAATTTATAATGTAAACCTTCTATGATAAAAATTTATTAAATAAATACTTAATTAAATTCATATAAATTAATTAAATTTATTTATGTAAATTTAATAATTATTAAATTATTCTATTAATATTTATTTACTTAGATAAATTACACACATACAAATTAAGGTAAAAAAAAATTGACGTAATAAATTTTTTAATTTATATAATTAAATTTATGTAAATTAACTGAACTCCTATTATTTAATTTTTAACTTAAATTAATGGATGGGGATTAAGTTACTCTAAGAGTAACTCTTGGTATAGTTACTCCACTCAATAATTCTTAATATATATTGAATTTCAACGATCCATTGATTGAATATTTTAATATTATGTCAACGATCATATACACCAAATTATAAGAAAATCGAACATTTGTAGCTTATTAATCTTATATGTGACATTTACTTATAATTTATAAAAGTATATTATACATCAATTTGAATTTATCTAATAAAGTATCAAATAGTTTTCAAACTTGTATACTTGATCTACTCAATAAAATTCTTTAATTTAACGGTTGGATCGTTAAAATTCAATATATATTAAAAGTTATTAACCGGAATAACTCTACCAAGAGTTACTCTTGGAGTAACTTGATTCCTACCCTAAATTAATTAATTAATTTTTTTGGATAATGAATAGTAAATAATTATTAATAAAATAATTAAAAATTAATATAGTCATGTATATTTTATTATTTATTACAAGAAAAATTTCTAAAAAGAAATTAATCTATTAAGAATTTTAATAAATAATTAAAGCAAAAGGTTAAATAAGTCAAACAATCAATTAAATCAAATCAAAAGATTTAATTGATTGATGAAATTTAACAAGTTAATTGTCATAAAATATGTTAAAGTTACTATATATATTAAAAAAATTATAAACTGTAATATTAATTTGTATTAACAGTTTAGATTTGGTGTAAGTCTAAAGACTTACACCAAATCTAAACCAACAATGCAGGTCAATTTTACGGTTTATAATGTCTTAATATATATAGTAACTTTTACATATTTTGTACCAATCAATTAGTTAAATTTAATCAACCAATTGAATCATTTGATTTGATTTAATTGATTAATTTAACTTATTTTCTTTAATTATTTATGAAAATTATTAAAATATTAATTTTAACAATTTTTTTGAAAAAAATAGTAAAATATATATAATTACTTTAATTTTCACATGTTTTATTAACATCAATTAATTATTTTTTAAGTTAAATTAATTGATTAAATTATTTGAGTCAATTGATTGTTTGATTAATGAAATTTTTACAAACAATTATTTATATAAATTATTAACTAGTTAATAATAATTTATTATTATTATTATTATTATTATTATTATTATTAAATTTTTACACCATATTAAGTGAATTTTTTATTTACAAATTATTATTACTTTTTATGCCCAATAATATTTTATTATTATTATTTTTACGTAATAATATTATCCTTATATAAGATCTTAATAATTTTGCTTACAAGTTGTAAATACCTTATTAAAATTTTACAATATGTAATAACTAAAAAATCTCACTACAAATTATTAATAGATTAGATAAATGATATTAATTTACAAATAAAATGGTTTATGTAATTTGTTAATAATTTATAAAAAAGCAAATTAAGGTTCTAGAGAGATTTACAAATTATTAAATTACCTTAATATCAAAATATTATTTATGTGTCACGTTTAATACAGATTTGAATCAATGATATAAAAATTAAAAATAATACTAATAGTAATATATTATTAATTTTTTAATAATTTATATAAATAATTGTTGTAAAAATTTCATCAATCAAACAATCAATTAACTCAAACAATTTAATTAATTAATTTAATTTAAAAAATGAAGTAATTGGTTATAATAAAACATGTCAAAATTAAAATAATTATATATATTTTTTATAATTTACTACAAAAAAATTTGTAAAAAATAATAAACTAAATTGCACTTTTGGTCCTTATATAATTCTCAATCCACGATTTTGGTATCCTAATTTTTAATCTCGCAATTTTAGTCCTTCAATTTTTAAAAATCCACAATTTTGGTCCCTATATTTTTAATTTCACGATTTTAATCCTTCAATTTTTAAAAATATGCAATTTTGGTCCCTTTAAAATTGTAGATTTTCGCAATTTTTTAAATTTAAGTCTAAAATTAGAGGACCTAAATTGAAAATTTTTAAAAATTGGAGAACCAAAATCGCAAAATTAAAAATAAGGAGAACAAAATTGAGGATTAAAAATTATAGAGGAACCAAAAGTGCAATTTAGCCTAAATGATATGCTTATAATTTTTATAAATAATTAAAACAAAATAAATAAATCAAAGAATCAATTAAATCAAATCAAATGATTTAATTGATTGATTAAATTTAACTAACTAATTGTCATAAAATAGGTTAAAGTTACTATATATATTAAAATATTATAAACTGTAGGATTAACCTATATTAACAGTGTAGATTTGGTATAAGTCTAAAGACTCACACCTAGTGTCAAGGGTTAGGATCCGTTGACACTAAGTGTAAAAATTAGTCAAATTACACCTTTTGTAGCTTTTTGTAGAATGCAAATTTAACGAATCAACCATTGAATTATGTGATATCATCTTTATGATCATGTAAATTAAATTTCACATCATTTCGACTTTTCTGGATATATTATCTAATATTGAATATTTATATATATTTTGATATTATATTGTACGTTAAAATAAAATGATGTGATGGACTATTAAATAATTTTGAAATTGTATGAAATTTTGTATACTTAATCTAATTAATAAGAACATTAAATTCAACGGTTGGATTGTTTAAATTTGCATTCTACAAAAAGCTATTGAAAGTGTAATTTGACTGACTTTGACACCTAGTGTCAATGGACTTATCATGTCATATTGTTTCCTAACCCAGCTCTTCTCTCGAGATAAAAAAAATTACTAGAGCAATAGGATGGAATAAAGGATAAGATAACATTATCATATTCTATTAGCGTAACAAACAATAAATTAAAATATCATAGGATAGCTATAACACCCTATATTTCTAAGAACAAAAAAAAAAGACTTAAAAATATAGAAACAACATGTGGAAGCTACTCATAAATATAATTATATTTATATAAAAATAATACAACAAAATACCATACATGCCTAATACACCTCATCTATCACCCGAAGGTTTCGTACAAAACATAAAGAGGAATACAAGGAAACAATGTAAACTAGACTACATCTTTTTCCACATGACTCCAAGCTCCATCTGCACACAACTTCACTTGTATTCTAAAAAAGGAAAAATTTAAAGGAGTGAGACATAATGTCTCAGTGAGTGCTCTAAGGACTCTACAGCTAGGTCAGGCTCTTTTACTCAGACAACCTTCATCACTTATCTCTCATGGATTTAGCCTCATTAGGTCTTTCATAATTTTCCATATCTATGATCGGGTCTACACCTTTCAACAATCAATACTTCCTGTTAACTTCTCTCTCATTCTCACAATTGTTATATTAGTTTACTATCTCATTTTCAACCTAAGAACTCATCCTTATTACTCATACTTTCTTACCCAAAACCCTCTCTAGTATTTAAATCCTTCATGTTTAGATTTTACTCTTCTTTCTTTTAATATTCAAAGTTGTCCTCTAGGGATCAAGTCTAAGGTTATAGACATTCTAAAATACTCTTGACACTCCCTTAACACTTACCTTAATACTCTTATTTTATCCTCTCTTACTTGTCTTATATCTTTCTATTACGCCGTGTGGGAATTCACCTTCTTTCTATTTCATTCACAACTATTTTATCCCGTTATACCTCGTTTTGTTTCATTAAACAGGAATAACACATATGCATAATATGATCACATATACATAATCTTAACACTTGATCATAAGACACAATTACATTTTCACATGTGTACATATTACATCAATCGCTCATAAACAAGGTCACATAGATTTCACATAGTTACAACGTAGTAGACTTCAACATATCAAACTACAATAGGATGCAATATAAGCAGGCAAATGGTAATACTCTTTAGGGTGTTACAACTAGCTCTTTATTTCTTTAGACATAATTAATATTTTGTTTTAACAATCTTCTATCTCTAATAATTAAACTAATGCTATCCAAGTGGAAGATTGTTGGAATTTCATGGATTAGCATTGTTTAATTATTGGATTAAAATTTAGATTATTAATATCAATTATGAATATAAAATATATGACATTTAATTGATGAATATTAGTTGTTTAAGCTTATTATGTGAGCCTACCTATGATGGGTTGGGCCTTCACTTGGTGCCCAAATGAGGCATCCTGCTTTTGTAACATCCTAAGGGGTATTACCGTAACTAAGCCTAGATTTCTAAGAACAAAAAAGGAAAGACTTAAAAACATAGAAACAACATGTTGAAGCGATTCATAAATACAATTATATTCGTGTAAGAATAATACTATAAAATACCATATATGCCTAATACACATCATCTATCACTCGAAGGTGTCATACAAAACATAAAGAGGAATACAAGAAAATACTATAAACTAGATTACGTCTTCTTGCACGTGACTCCAAGCTCCATCTGTACATGTCTTCACCTGTATCCTAAAAAAAGGGAAACTTAAAGGAGTGAGACATAACGTCTTAGTGAGTACTCTAAGGACTCTACAGTTGGGTTAGACTCTTCTACTTGCACAACCTTCATCACTTATCTCTCATGGCTTTAGCCCACTAGGTCTCTCATAATTATCCATACCTATGGTTGGGTTTACACCCTTCAATAATCAATGTTTCCTGTTAACTCCTCTCTCATTCTCATAATTGTTATACAAGCTTACTATCTCATTCTTAACCTACGAACTCTTTCTTACCCAAAACCCTCTCTAGTATTTAAACCCTTCATGTTTAGATTTTATTCTTCTTCCTTTTGATATTTAAGGTTATTCTCTAGGGGTTAAGTCTAAGGTCATAGATGTTCTAAAATACTTTTGACACTCCCTTAACACTCACCTTAATATCCTCATTTTGTTCTCTCTTACTTGTCTTATACCTTTCTATTACGTTGTGTAGGGATTCACTCTTTCTCTATTTCATTCACAACTATTATTATCCAACTAGAACCCTCACAACACTATCTTAGGGCCTAGCCTATCACTTATCCTTGAGGTAGCAAACACAATTCTAATTACAAACATACATTTATTTCACGTCTTTTGCCTAGTAATTAGACATACGCATCATTTTGTTTCATCAAACAAGCATAACATGAGCACATATACATAATCTTGACACTTTATCACAATTACATTTTCATATGTGTACACATTACATCAATCGCTTATGAACAAGGTCACATACACTTCACACAATTACAACGTAGCACGGTTTAACATATCACACCATAACAAGATGCATATGCATGCTATGTTCCTAAACCGCTACTCATGCACATGTGGTATTAACCTAAACTTTTCAGAAAGTAGACTAGGAGTAAATGCACGGTCATAAGAAGCGTCATCGGTATCGATGCCTTTGGCTCTCGCACCCTCAACTAGTATGATATCCCCCAACAACTAGTCAGGGTTATCCAGTTTTGCCAGTATGCCCCGGTTCCATGGGATCAGAATGGACCATTGGAGTTTTCCAAACTAGATAACCCCCAAGGCTAGGGTTAGACAACCCATCATGGCCTCCACCAGCTAGATTCCAACATACTTTCCTCATCACATAACTCAAATGTTATGATGCATGGTCACATATAATGCTAACAACTTTTCATAGGCTTTTATCATGAAACACTGATATAAGTTCATATCACACTCAGTTTTCTCAAGGTAAATAACAATTACAAGTATAAACATAACAAGGCATAACAAAAGAAGCAATAATGAATTAACAATTGTAAAAAGGAGTTCATAGGCACACAAAAATGGAATAACAAAGATCATATCAGCCCGGTAGGACAAGAGGTTCACCCGGCGGTCACGCCAACAGTGAAAATGCCTGGCGGGTATTGAACCTCGCCCAGTGGGTCCGCGTCAGGACCCAACCAGCTTGGTGGGTGTTGCACCGCGCCCAACGGGTCTACGCACCCAACGCATCGCGAAATTAGTTTTTAAAGAAAAATTGCCAAAAGACTATCTAATCTATAAACTCCTTACTCCCTCATAATCCCCTTAAAACCCATCAAATCCTTAATCTTAGGCATAAGGAGGGGGAAAAGGTAAATAGATGAACAAGAACAACATAAAGGACAAGGAAGAATATGGGGGAAAGCACTCACCTTTAGGAGCACGCAAAGCTGAGTTCTAGGGTTTGGGTTCTCCGATTTCTATTCCTTCTTTTCCTCTTCCTCTTTTTCTTCCCTTTTCTCCTCATTCTCTCTTCTTTCTTCTTCTATTTTGTGACGGCTAAACCTAACCCTCTTTCTCTATTCTCTTCTTATAACATGTGGGTAGGTATGTGGCTTAGTGGGCTTTAGTCTCTTATTGGGCCCTAGATGCTCTTTTGGGTTTTATGATAACATTTCTACTAATTTCTAATACTAAGGTGTTGATAACAATAACACTAATAATAATAATAATAGCAATAATAATAATAATAGCAACAACAACAATAAATATAATAGGAACAGTAATAATAAGAAATATAACAACAATAACTCTAAAGATATCTTTTGTCTAATAACACATGGAAAGGGTCCTACTAAAAACTACCTTGTGGTTCATTTCTAGTATTTAAAATTTAGGGTGTTATAACTTTCATCTAGTGGTTATAAAATTGTCACCTCATTAGATAATTTTGTGTGATACAACATTGTATGAGAAATCCTAGCTGTCAAGCAAAGAGAAGTATCTCCCTCATTTGATATTTGTGATTAATGGAGGTAATAGGCATAGATTCACTCTCCTCTTCATGTACATGTTTCATAACCTTCTTATAATTGTTATTATGTGTTGTCAACGTATTGTAATTGTATATCATTTGTCACTAAATTTCCATCGGGATCCTCTCCAGCGAAAAAAACATAAAGAGGACAAGAGAAAGAATAGAAGAGAGAGAGCTTAAAGTTGGAATAAATAAAAGAAAGGAAAAGAGAGATAGAAAGGCTGGAGAGGGATGTTGCTAGAGAGGATCCAGATCCCTTTACTAATAAGAATTGAATTATGGATGACAAAAATGAAATCCTACCATGACTCTTGTCCTTAATTTATCATGATTGCCAGTAATATTATTATTCATATAATACATTTTTAGATAACACTTTTAAAGCTTACTTATTAAGTAGTTTATATTTATCTTTCCTCTTCTTATGTTTCTTTGATATACAGAAAATTGTATAAATCTAACATACTAATGCAATTTTTGAGATATTCACCACAAGAAAAGAAAAAAAAAAACTGATATCTCTACTATTTTAAAAGTTAACAAAGCCTGCGACAAATAGTTGTACACAATTGACTTCTTATTTGAAATATTTACTTTAAAATTTTATTTTATTTTGTAATATGTTAATTTTTTTCTATATTTTAAAAATAAAGAAAAAAATGACCCTTTACAATTATTATTTATCGAAATAAAAAAAAAGCACGCGTAGCTATGATCTTGCCTTTGGCTTTTTGTGGATTTTTCAATTTTCGTTTTTTATGATTTTTTGTTGTTTGTTTCTATTATTTTTAGGCTTTTAACTTTCTGATTATAATTTGAATTTTATCCTTTTTGTTGTTTTTCCTCTTCTTTTTTTTCCCTGTATTCATTATGAAAAACGTAAAAGACAAGCTTTTTTTGATTTTTGCATTTTATTTCTGTTTCATTATTGTTATTATGATAATAAAACAAGAGAATAGAATAAATAAAATAAAATAAAGTAAAATAAAAATAAAAGAATAAAAAAGGGTAATTCACAGTGTTCACACAGTTTATAAAAAGAGGAGTACTAGCAACACATTATTTTTTATTGGTTAAAATTTGTTAAAAATTATTAAATCATGAGAGATATTCATTAAATAGGATGTGAGACCTACTATCTTTTTTTTAATAAATTTTAACCAACAAGAGGAAGTGCATTTAAAAGAGTGTGCAAGAGTGTGTTCATAGCATTTCTCTTGTAAAAATTTTACCATTTTGATAATTTGAAAAATTCTTTAATTGAGACAAATGGATATAGAATGTCATGAATCAAATAATATAATTTAATTATTAAATAAATTTAATTAAAAATAATATAATAACTTTAATAACAAATTTTCTAGAATCTTGTTCATGATAAAAAAAAAAAATTCTGATGTAAAAAATTATTTGTATCACTTCGATAATTTTGCAAACATACTAGATTCCTTTAAAAAAAGGATCAAATTACTCTATTGGTCATTCTTTTTATTTAAATTATTCAATTTGGTCACTCTATTTTTAAAATGGTCAATTTGGCCCTCTACTTTTTAAAAAATGTTCAATGTTACCATTTTGTTCAAATTGACACTAACGATGTTAAGGGAGATTGATGTAACACATGACATGTCAAAGTGTGAAAATGGACATGTGTCAAACTACACTAACACCATTACTGTCAAATAGCCAGAAGAATAACATTAAACATTTTTTTAAAAATTATAGACCAAATTGAACATTTTAAAAATAAAGGAACCAAATTAAATAATTTAAAAAAGGACAAAAAGTAATTTAATCCAACAAAAAACTTTTGGTCTTAAAAAAGTTTTTTCCTCCAAAATTAATGTATCATGCACTTGTTCTTTCAAAAGGAATGCAACTATAAATTTCTTCTCAATATCAAAAATCAACTATTGCCTAAGTTAAAAAAATGAAAAAAAGAAAAAAAACGAAGAAAAATATCAATTTTTTTTTTCTATTTCCTCCTCATAAATTTGATATTTCTTTGGCCTTCTATCTAATTTTAATGCAAGGTTTTTGCATTTTCTTAAATACATAACAATGAAATCAAAGTCATGATAAAATTATAATTATTATAAATAAATTTGAGAATCTATATACAGATTCGGATTACAGGTGACGAATCAAGAGTAACTTTCAAGGTTTGGATAATACTTGTCATTTACAGAGAGGTTCGAATAATAGATGTCGTTATACGATGCTCCATAAATATTTGGTTCAGTTATAGACCATAGTTATAATTATTACATTAATGAGTTTTGTAACACCATGTTCTCTTAACGTGTGATTGAAAAGTGATTGAAATTAATTGCAAGAGAAAATTTAAATCTAGTTTTATTGAGAAATTTAATTAAAACACTTTGTATGATTTTCTGTGACAAATTCAGATGAAGTTCTAATTAAACTAGAATTTTAATTGTATACTATCAATGTAAAATTACATTGTGTAAATAAACAAATAGTCAGAAATTTATCTTGAACCAATCTTAATATGTCATTAACACATTTTTTCAAGATAATTAACACCTATTTTAAGATAAATTAATTTTTAATTTATCAATTTTGGTTAAAACCATATCTCCCAATTAGTAAATTACCTTAACCACTTCTAGTTAAAAATTTTAAAAGCTAAACCACCCAAAAGTGGGCTTTCTTGCCCGGCCACATGTAATACATATCCCCCCAACGTTCAAATCAATATATCACCTGTTAATATTTTAGTTTCATAAGCCCTTCGATTACACGTTGATTTTAACCTCTCCCTTAAAACAAAACAAAAATATAAAAGACCCCCTGAACGTGAACGTAGAATTATATATATATATATATACATATGTATATATATACACCCTTATGCCCGAGAAACAAAAGTCAACACCCCCCCCCCCCCCCCCCCCCCCCGAAGCATTCTATATAACGCAACGTTGGAAAAAGAAAATAAAAGGATGAAGTAGGAAGGAGAAACCGTCGAGCAGCTGAAACTGTAGAAGTAGGAAAAAAAAATCAAGTTCTCCCCTTGTCAAGCTTGAGTAAGCTGTGGAGATTTGAGCACTCCTGTACATAAATAGGACTCCAAGTATGGGAGCTTATCCATCTTCTAGCTTTCTTTCTTGGTCAATCTCTTATATGATCACATTAGTATGATGAATCACTTGTTTTTTTTTTTAGAGTTTTGCTCACTGTTGGTCCTATGATATTTATCATGCCTGTAGCAACCTGTTTGTTTATTTATTTCTATTTTTTTCTGCTTGAACTATGAAAATGAAGTATACTGAACTGTGCTAGCTACTGTTTGGTGTGAATGAAATATGACTCTATGTAATTTCTTGTCATGATATATGATTATTTGAGTTAACAATGTAGTTATATATATATTTGTAGAAATTTTATTTGGCCTCGTTTTGACTCTGTATTACATGAAAAACCTGAACTGCTTGGGTATATATATAAATCAGTTTTTATTAGATTCTTAGGTGTATTTACTGCACCTAAAACAAAATTGGTAGAGATAAACTTGATGTTATTGGGTTTTATTGAAGTCACAAAGTACTTAAAATACTTTTTTTTTTTATATTAAGACCCCTAATATAAAATTTCTTTGTGCAGAAAGATCTTGTGTTGGTATTATTATTATTATTATTATTATTACTTACCGCTACTACGTTGAAACTGTATATGAAGAATAGGAGTTTAAAAACGAAAATTTTTGTGTACTGATGGAATCCGAATGAATATATATATATATATATATATATATATTATTACTATTATTATTATTATTTTGACATTAGTTATGATTTTATCAATTTTGAGAAAAGTAAACATATACGTTTTTTTTTTAAAAAATGAAATAACTTATCACTTCAATACAATTATTTCCTCAATAGATACTAATATTTTGATGAATTAAATATTAAATTTAATATTTTAATATGTTAGAGGGATTTTATGAATTTTCCCTCTATTCCATTAAGTAGAATTTCTTATATAAGAATGAAAATTGTTTCAAATAAAATCCCTTTTAGTTTTCTTATTCTTGACAATATTAATTATTAAGTTATTAGTAAGGATTAATAGTACATAAAAGATTCAAGAGAGCTTAAGTTTAAAAATTTCAATGACACTCATTATTCGTTAATTAACGGATAATCAGAATTGATTTTGGAAAACAGGGTGTGCCTCTTGGCCATGTGTTGAGTTGATGTTCTTGTTGTCGTTAATGATACGTGTGTGTGTGTGTATATATATATATATATATGCTATTAGGACGACGTCGTGAGTAGGCACGTAAGTTGACAGTTGGTGCATAGCTCTCAACCTAGTGTTGGAAGAAAGAGTGGGGTAGTTGTTGATGGACATTGAGGTTAAGTGGACGGGTGAATCCCACATTGGGGTCAAGGTTATTGCAAACTTTGTGCCGTGGTATGCCACTACCCACGTACATTTATCCTGACGAAACCACTATCGATTTCTGCAAGATCAGTTCATGGGCTCCCCCAATAGTTGTACCTTGAAAGAATCCGTGTGATCCTTGTGGCTCAAGTGTTATGTTAAGGGACGTTCCATAATGATCACTTGAGTTGTTGAAAAAGTCTCCATGGAGTAGTGCTCATATGAATTGCATGTAGTTATGTTGTACTGTGTTTATATATGTTATTTAAAAATGTTGAAATCTTCTCTGATATTAGTATTATCTCATTCTTGAAAATAATTGTTAGGTTAGTTAAGACTTTGTATTCATTTTTATCATAAGCTTACCCTTGCATTGTTTACACGTGTGGTTCATGCCTGTGATGATCTCGAACGTCATGTTCGTGGGAGCAGATGCCAAGATGACCCAGAGCGTCGAGACCGCTGTCCATGATCCGAAATGACGTTCACGTAGGTCCCTATCACATTGACTTTCATGAGACTACTGTGGGAGATGGTGAAGCTTGGAGGATTGACCGCGAGCTTCAGAGTGTCTACTATAGGGGAGAGCTTACACTTTCCTATGCTCCTACGGGAATTCATGTGTTTTTTGTGACTCGGTATATGTCTCTAGAGTTTTGGTTACCCATCCAGGAGATGTGGAGAGAGCCTGCTGCCTAAACTCGCATGAGAGTTGGGGAGTACTGTCGCTAGTTTGCACAGGGACCTCGTCCACATCACAGAACTGCTAGAGCTGAAGAGCCACTCGCTAATGCTCCACCTGCTACTGCTCCTTCCTAGATGTAGTGTTTAGGTTTTTGATGTGTTGATTGTTTACGTAGTGTTGTTTGGTGTGGATCCTTCCATGAGTGAAGTGATCATGTTTAGATAGTTGATAAGCTGCTATTGTGGTTCGTTTTGTAGAATCTTGATAAGGAGGTCTAACCAACCACCACTACCACCTCCAGTTAATTCCTCCCAGATAGCTAGAGTTATGGAAGCGATGGTTGCTACTATAGCCCAACAGTAGAATACTGTGGCCCAGTAACAGACTACCATGGCTTGGCAGCATTAGGCTGCTATAGCTCAACTGGAGATGTCTCGAGCTGCTACACAAGCTGCTCGTGTTGCTATGCCTCCCGAGTTTCAAGGGTTGGCCAAGTTTAGGAAGAGTGACCCACTCCAGTTTAAGGGTGAGTCCGATCCTAATGCAGCTGACCAGTGGATGAGGGAGATGGAAAGGTTTTTTAGGGCGATGGCTTTCCCTGATGAAAGGAAGGTCGTTTATGCCACTTATATGCTTGTTGGTGAGGCAAAATATTGGTGGCAAAGAACTCAACAATTGATGTGGGCTCGAGGTAAGGCTATCACTTGGATCAATTTTCCATAGCGTTTCCTGGAAAAATATTTTCTAGCAAGCGCTAGACATTCTAAGGAGATGGAGTTCCTAAGATTATATCAAGGGAACATGTCTGTGAGCGAGTACGCGGGCAAGTTTGAGTATTTGGCCCAGTTTTATTCACAAGCGACTACAGAGGAGTGGAGGTGTCGCAAGTTTGAAGAAGAATTGAGACACGAGCTGAAGAGGATGATTATCCCCATGACTATTAGAGAGTTTCCTATTTTGGTAAAGAAGGAAAAGATAGTGGAGAGACTAGAGTCTAGTGCTTGAGTAGGGAGGATCAGGGCAGTGGATCATCTTGATCCAAGAAAGAAGGGCAGTAGAGGAAGCCTTATAGCAAACCTCAGAATCAGCCACAATTCTCTAAATCTCAGCAGTCCGGGACTTCTAGCTCCTATAGTCATTCATTGGTCACCCCGCAGACCAGACCGCAGGAGGTTAGATGCTACTGATGTGGAGGAGCACACTATATAAGCCAGTGCCCTCTGAAGGGCAGTGTTTGTTATAGATGCCAACATCCTAGACATATAGCCAGAGACTGTGTAGCTTTAGTAAAGGTAGAGTCCACTGTGAATGTTGCAAGGGCAGTGAGACTTACAACAACTGGACGTATGTTTGCCATGAGTAGGGCAAAAGTTGCTCGTTCTGATGATTTGATTTGGGGCGAGTGTGAGATAGCTAGTAATGCTTTATCAGTGTTGTTTGATTTTGGAGCCACTCATTATTTCATCTCTTATGAATGTGTGGAAAGGCTGCAGTTGTCTACCTGTCCTCTGTTGTTTGATCTGCTTGTTTCTATGCCAACTACTACCCCTGTGGTGACATCGGTGGTTTGTGCTAATTGTCCGATAGTAGTGAGTGGACGAAGGTATAAAGTGAACTTGATTTGTCTTCCCTTGATGGAGTTGGATGTGATTTTGGGAATGGATTGGTTGTCTTCCAACCATATCCTGTTGGATTGTGCTAGAAAGGCTTTGCTCTTTCCTAGTGTGGAGAATTCTAAATTCATTTTTGCCACCCAAGCTTAGATTTCTTTGCAAGAAGGAGCTCAGCGGTATATGGTCTTGTCTTTTCTAGAAGTCAAGAGTGAGTTAAATCTAGATTCAATGGCAGTGGTTAAAGAGTTCCTTAAAGTCTTTCCTAAGGATGTGCCTGGTATACCTCCGCAGAGAAGTGGAGTTTTCTATTGACTTGATTCTAGAAACAGGACCAATGTCAATGGCTCCTTATAGAATGGCACCTACGGAGTTGGCAGAGCTAAAGAAGCAAGTTGAGGAGTTGCTAGAGAAAACGATGATCCGGCTTAGTGTTTCTCCACAAAGAGCACCGATGTTGCTAATGAAGAAGAAAGATGGTAGTTCAAGGTTGTGTATGGACTACAGACAGTTGAATAAGATTACAATCAAGAACAAGTATTCGTTGCCGAGGATAGATGATTTGATGGACCAGTTGAGGGGAGCAAAGGTATTCTCAAAGATAGATTTGAGATCTGGATACCATCAGATAAGGGTGAAGGATGAAGATATACCGAAGACTGCTTTTAGGACTTAGTATGGGCATTACGAGTATATGGTGATGCCTTTTGGAGTTACAAATGCTCCTGCTATATTCATGGATTACATGAACTAAATCTTTCGACCTTTCTTAGACAAGTTTGTCATTGTATTCATTGATGACATTCTTGTTTATTCCCGATCGTGTGAGGAGCATAGAGAGCATTTAAGGGCAGTATTGGAGATCTTGAAGGAGAAGTAGTTGTATGCCAAGCTGTCCAAATGTGAGTTTTGGTTGGAAGAAGTAAAGTTCTTAGGCCATGTTATCTCAGCTGAAGGGATTGCAGTCGATCCTGATAAAGTTAAGACTATGTTGAGATGGGAATGTCTGAAGACAGCTATGGAGATCCAGAGTTTTGTTGGGTTGGCTGGATATTACTGGTTCATAAAAAGTTTTTCAAGGATTGTTGCGCCTTTGACTTAACTTACTTGTAAGGATCAACCTTTTGCTTGGACAGAAGCTTGTGAGGATAGTTTCCAAGAGTTGAAGTGAAGGTTGACTACTTCTCCTGTCTTGGTGTTGCCTGATCATAATGAGCCTTTCGAGGTTTACTATGATGCTTCTCATCAAGGTTTAGGTTGTGTGCTGATGCAGCATAGGAAGGTTGTGGCCTATGCATCTAGACAGTTGAAGACTCATGAGAAGAACTATCCTACTTATGACTTGGAATTAGCAGCGGTGGTGTTTTCTTTAAAGATATAAAGGCACTATCTATATGGTGCGAAGTTTGATGTGTTCAGTGATCACAAGAGCTTAAAGTACTTGTTTGATCAAAATGAGCTGAACATGAGGCAAAAAAGATGGATGGAGTATTTGAAAGATTTTGATTTTCAGTTGATGTACCATCCTGGCAAGGCAAATGTGGTAGCTGATGCTTTGAGTAGGAAGACTGTTTACATGTCAACCTTGATGGTAAAGGAGTTCGAGTTAGTTGAAAAGTTCAAAGATCTGAATTTATATATGGAGTTATCATCTAACTATATCGGCTGTGGTATGATTACCGTGGCTAGTGATTTCTTATAGATGGTTAAGAAGAAGCAATCAAGAGATCCTAATCTTTGTAGGACTAAGGAATTGTTAGGCACAGATAAGGTGATAGATTTCAGCTTGGGTGCAGATGATGTTTTGAGATTCAAAGGTAAAATATGTGTGCCACAAGATCTTAAGTTGAAGAAGCTTATCTTGGAAGAAGGTCACAAGAGTAAGCTAAGTTTGCATCCCAGTACTACCAAAATGTATCAAGATTTAAAGATGTTTTGGTGGTCGAGTATGAAAATAGACGTGGCAGAGTATGTTGCAATTTGCCTAACCTGTCAAAAGGCCATGATAAAACACCAAAGACCCAATGGGATGTTACAAACCATGGAGATACATAAGTGGAAGTGGGATAACATCACCATGGACTTTGTTATGAGTTTGCCTAGAACGACCAAAGATTTGATGCTATTTGGGTTATTGTTGATAGGTTGACAAAGTGTGCTTACTTTTTGCCTATTAACATCAAGTATTCCTTGGAGAGATTGACTCAGATATACATTAAGGAGATTGTACATTTGCATGGAGTGCCTTCAAGCATTATATCTAATAGAGATTCAAGGTTCACTTCAAGATTCTGGCAGAGTTTGCATCAATCTTTGGGTACAAGGTTGAAGCTCAGTTCTACATATCACCCCCAAACAGATGGTCAATCGGAGAGGATGATCCAGTCTTTGGAGGACCTTTTGAGGGTGTGTGTGTTAGATCATCTAGAGAGTTAGGATGAGATGTTGCCTTTGGTGGAATTCACCTACAACAATAGTTTTCATGCAAGCATTGGAATGGCACCATTTGAAGCCTTGTATGGTCAGAGATGTAGAACATCATTGTGTTGGTATCAAGGTGGAGAAAGCATGCTTGGGCCAGAATTGATACAATAGACGATGGAGAAGGTGAAGAAGATTCAGGAGAACAAGAGAATTGCTTAGAGTCGCCAAAAGACGTATGCTGATAAAGGTAGAAGGCCTCTTAAATTTGAGGAGGGCGACCATGTTTTCTTGAAAGTCACCCCATGACTGGAGTTGGTAGGGCAATCAAATCTAAGAAGCTTACTCTTAAGTTTCTTGGTCCTTACCAAATCCTTTGTAGAGTTGGACCTGTTGCGTACCAGATGGCGTTACCATCTTTCTTGTCCAATATCCACAATGTCTTCCATGTATCCCAATTGAGGAAGTATGTGTATGATCCTACTCACATCATAGAGTTGGACTTGGTGCAAGTTCGAGAAGATTTGACCTATGAGGTGTTACTAGTGAGGGTTATGGATAAAAGGACACAACAGTTAAGAGGCAAGGATATTCAGTTAGTGAGAGTGGTATGGAATGATGTAACTTGAGAATCTACATGGGAATTGGAGGAGAAAATGAAAGAGCAGTACTTGAATCTCTTCCTAGGTAAGTAGAATTTTCGAGGATGAAAATTTTTCTTAATGGGGAAGATTGTAACATCTTGTTTTCCTAATGCATGATTAAGTGCTTTAATAACTAAAAAGTGGAAATTGGATATGTAATCTAGGTGATTAAAAGAAATAAATGAATTTTTGTTATGTATGGTAAGTGATATGTGGTGATAGTTGTGTATTACATGTTTGAATTTCGGGTTTGAATTTAGGAAACTTGAGATATATACTTAAGCCAATGTGGATGTGTTGAGAGCTCCAAAGAGGTTGTGTATAAAAGGGAGAGGGGGAAGGGAATTCTTTCATTTTTCCCATTTTCTTTCTCTTTCTACTTTTTCTCTCTTCATTTCCCTCTCAATCTCTCTCTAAAAAATCTAAGGTTGTTAAGGGTGTTAAAAGGGTTCCAAGCCCAATTTAGTAATTGTGGTGAGAGAAGAAACAAATATATGGAAGGTTTTGGCTCAAAACACAAGTTTCTCAAAGAGCCTGGATTCAAATTTAGAGACTTTTACAGGTAAATGAAGCTTACTTTGGTTGTAAGTTGGTTGGTTGGTTGTTGCTAAGTGTGATTCGTGTATTGATTTGGATTGAAAACTTGGTTGGATTGGTTTTGTGTGGAATTGTATGTTGAAAATGGGTTTGTCTTGTTTTTGGATGATTTGTGAAAGTATGATGGTTTGTGTGTCAAATTCTGTTGAACTTCTTGATTTTGGATGTGTTGTGAACTTGTTGAACTCTGTTCGAGCTAGATTAGAGTGAGAATGAGAGAAAAGGTGAGATCTTGGGGGTTTTGTTCGAAGGGAGTCATTAAACAACTTAAGGCCTCGCTGAGCTAGAGTGCTCTGAAATTGGGATATAGCTGTTGGCTTGAAGATCCACTGAGCGACCACCGTTGTCACTAAGTGAGTGTTCTTGGGATGGGATGAATGAGTGAAAAAATGAGGAGATTCATTGAGTGAGTGATCATAGAGATTATAGAAATTTTCTAGAAAATCATGCTAAGCAAGCTAAATGAGGGCGAGTGTACAGAGTGTTCGCTAAGCGAGACCTGTCTTCGCTGAGAGAATAGGAGCCTTGGGGATTTATAGCTCTCTGTTATAAGTGTCTCGCTGAGTGAAACATATGTTCACTGAGCAAGAATTTTGCCTGAGAACTAGCTGTTCTCTAAAGTGGCTATTCGCTAAGCGACACTCATATTTGCTGGGCGAGGGGTGAGAAGGAGAGTTGGATTCACTGAGCGACCCCTGTTGTCGCTAAGCGAAGAACTCTAGTTACAGAGAAGAGGTCATATATGGAGTTTAGTTCGCTGAGTGAGACTTATAGTCGCTGAGCAAGGACCTTCTAAAGAGAGAGTGTGCTCTCTGTATGAAAGGAACTCGCTAAGCGAGTATATGGATCGTTAAGCAAACATGTATTCCTATTGTATTGTGTGAAAACTTGTAAGAAAATAATAGTTGGGTGGAAGGTTACCTAAGAAGGAACTTTCACTAGTTAAGGTGTGTTGTGATGGTGAGATATTTCATAAGGTATGTGTTACCTGGACAGAGCCTTATTTGTTGACCATGCAAGTGGCTAGAATGGGCCTGCATGGGGTTGATGGTGACTGTTGGACCACAGGTGGTGCTGAGTAGGCCACGTGGTATTGTGATGTGATACATATATATATATATATATTGATGAATGATTATGGTTGAGTTGTTGTGGTTGTGGCTCATGCATACATGCATACGTTATAGGCTGAGGTTGTGTGGGTCTCAAGCCATGTGCCAGTAGGCATGGAAGTTGAGGGTGAGCGGAGTTGTAGCTCAACGGGCCTCCAACCTTGTGCCTGGATAAGAAGTGGGGTCTGAAAGATGGGCCTAGGGGATGAGTGGATGGGTAACTCCGTAGGGGCCAAGGCGATGCAGGCCTTGTGTCTCTATAAACCACCACCCGCATTCACTTATCCTGACGACCATAAGCTTATCCTTAGATCAGAGTTTTGGCAATCCCCAAATGGTGCTTAGAAGGCCATGGTAGGGGTTAAGACCTGGCTAATGACCCAGAATGTAGTAAATCTCTCGAGAGTCGTGTCATTCATGCATTGATATTTTGGGGTTGAAAGTATGATGTGTTGTGCTATAATGTATGTAAACTCATTCTTTGATGAATTGGATTTCAAATTAGTATGTTGATGATTTGATGATATGGATTGTATATTATATGCTTATTTTTGTTTCGTAAGCTTACCCTTGTCTTGTTGTTTTGTTTTGTGTTGTCATGGTTGCTGTTGTTGCTGGTGCGGTTGTGTGTGTCGTTATAACTGTGATGATCACGTCATTTTGGACGTGGAAGCAAAGGGAGAGGTTTCAGCAGATCTGAATTCCCATAGCTGATGGTGGAAGACCCAATGAGAGTTTGAAGACCCTTTTTGGGATGGATCCTTTGGGAAGATCTTTTTGATGTTTTCTTTTGTATTGGTTGTATAGCTGACCAGCTGTAGGGAGTTTTGTCTTTTTTGTATCCCTCTCGTGGGGTTGTATATATTCTTACTTGTATATTATATTGCTTTATATCATGTAGGTATATTTCACATTATGTGTGATGTCGTAAGGATATTTAATGTTATGTTTGAATATCTTAGTAAAGCAAGAGCATGTATGGAGTACTGTAGCGACAGAGGGTCGTTACACCGGTTACTACCAAAGATTTGTTGAAGGGTTTTCAAAGATAGTTGCACCATTAACTTAACTCACCCGTAAGGATCAACCGTTTGCATGGATCGAGGCGTGTGAGAAAAGTTTTCAAGAATTGAAGCAAAGATTGACTACCTCCCTCGTTTTGGTTCTTCCTAATCCCATTGAACCTTTTGAGCTTTATTGCGAAGCATCACATCAAGGATTAGGATGTGTGTTGATGCAACGAAGAAAGGTTGTAGCGTATGCTTTAAGGCAGTTGAAGACGCATGAGAGGAAATACCCTACGCATGATCTAGAGTTAACTACAGTGGTATTTGCCTTAAAGATATGGAGGCATTACCTTTATGGAGCAAAGTTCGATGTGTTCAGTGACCATAAGAGTTTGAAGTACTTATTTTATTAGAAAGAGCTCAACATGAGGCAGAGGTGCTGGATGGAGTTCTTAAAGGATTATGACTTTCAGTTGATGTATCACCCTGACAAGGCAAACGTAGTAGCAGGCGCTCTTAGTAGGAAGACGGTGCATATGTCAGCTTTGATGGTTAAAGAGTTGGAACTTGTGGAGAAGTTCAAGAATCTGAACTTGTATGTTGAAGTGGCTTATGATCACATCAGTTGTGGGATGATCACTGTGACGAGTAGTTTCCTTGAGACCTTCAGAAGTAAACAGTTATTGGACCTTGCTCTTTACAAGACCAAGGAGTTGTTGGCTAGCGATAAGGCTGCGGATTTCAGTTTAGGAGACGATGGTATTCTAAGGTTTAAAGGTAGAGTTTTTGTACCCCAAAATCTTGAATTAAAGAGATTTGTTTTGGACGAAGGTCATAAAAGTAAGCTCAGTTTGCATCCTAGTAAGATAATGGTGTATCAAGACCTAAAGAAGATGTTTTGGTGGTCCAGTGTGAAGAGAAACGTAGGAGAGTATGTGGCAGCTTGTTTGACCTATCAAAAAGCTAAAGTAGAACACCAAAGGCCCGAAGGTCTGTTACAAACGATGGAGGTGCCCAAATGGAAATGGGATAGCATCACTATAGACTTTGTTGTAAGTTTGCCTAAGACAGCAAGAGGATTCGATGCTATTTAGGTCATTATTGATAGGTTGACAAAGTGTGCTCACTTTTTGCCTATTAACATCAGGTATTCCTTAGAGAAGTTGACTCGATTGTACATCAAGGAAGTTATTTGCTTACATGGAGTACCTTCGAGCATTATATCAAATAGAGATCCAAAGTTTACATCGAGGTTTTGGCAGAGCTTACATCAGGCGTTGGGAACGAAGTTGAGACTCAGTTTCGCATACCACCCATAGACAGATGGCCAATCAAAAAGGACGATTCAGTCATTAGAAGATCTGTTGAGAGCTTCTATTTTGGACCATTTGGGAAGTTGGGATGAAGTTCTACCCTTAGTAGAGTTCACCTACAATAATAGTTTTCACGCAAGTATCGGTATGGCACTGTTTGAAGCTCTGTATAGAAGAAGATGTAGAACACCTCTGTGTTGGTATCAAGATGGTGAGCATCTAATTGTTGGACCAGAGTTGGTACAACAGACAACAGAGAAGATCAAGAGAATTCAGGAAAATATGAAGATTGCCCAAAGTCGACAGAAATCATATGCTGACAAGCGAAGGAGACCTCTTGAGTTTGAGGAAGGTGATAATGTTTTCTTGTGAGTCACACCTACAACTGGGGTTGGTAGAGCGATAAAATCCAGGAAACTCACTCCTAAGTTCATTGGACCTTATCAGATTCTATGTCGAGTAGGTCTTGTAGCCTACCAAATAGCCTTACATCCTTTCCTATCCAATATACACAATGTATTTCATGTATCCCAGTTAAGAAAATACACCCAAGATCCCACACATGTCATAGAACTTGATTTAGTACAAATACGAGAGGACCTAACCTATGAGGCTCGCCCAGTAAGGATTGAAGATCAAAGGACAAAGCAATTAAGAGGAAAGGACATCAGTCTAGTCAAAGTTGTGTGGAGTGACACCACAAGAGATGCCACATGGGAGCTTGAGAGCAAGATGCAAGAGCAATATTTAGATCTCTTCCCAGGTAAGCGAAATTTTGAGGACGAAATTTTTCTTGTTGGGGAGAATTGTAACATCATGTTCTCTTAATGTGTGATTTAAAAGGTACAAGAGAAAATTTAAATTTAGTTTTATAGAGAAAATTTAATTAAAACACTTTGTATGATTTTATGTGACAAATTTGAATGAAGTTCTAATTAAACTAGAATTTTAATTATACACTATCAGTGTAAAATTACACTGTGTAAATAAACAAGTAGTCAGAAATTTATCATGAACCAATCCTAATGTGTCATTAACACATTTTTCCAAGATAATTAACACTTATTTGAAGATAAATTAATTTTTAATTTACCAATTTTGATTAAACCATATCTCCCATTTTCAATAAATCACCTTAACCACTACTACTAAAAAATTTTAAAAGCTAAAACCAACCAAAAGTGGGCTTTCTTGGCTGACCACATGTAATACACATCTACCCAACGTTCAAATCAACATATCACCTATTAATATATTAGTTTCATAAGCCCTTCGATTACACGTTGATTTTAACCTCTCCCAAAAGAACCCCCCTAGAGCATTCTATATAACGCAAGGTTGGAAAAAGAAAATAAAAGGAAGACATAGGAAGGAGAAACCGTCGAGTAGCTGAAACTATAGGAATAGGAAAAAAAAATCAAGTTCTCCCTTTGTCAAGGTTGAGCTAGCTGTGGAGATTTGAGCACTCTTGTACACAAATAAGATTATGAATAAGGGAGCTTATCCATCTTCTAGCTTTCTTTCTTGGTTAATCTCTTATCTGATCACATTAGTATGATGAATCATTTGTTTTTTTTTTAGAGTTTTGCTCACTGTTGGTCCTATGATATTTATCATGACTGTAGCAACCTGTTTGTTTATTTTTTTTTATTTCTATTTTTTTCTGTTTGAACTATGAAAATGAAGTATACTAAACTATGCTAGCTACTATTTGGTGTGAATGAAATATGACTCTATGTAATTTCTTGTCATGATATATGATTATTTGAGTTAACAATGTAGTTATATATATACTTGTAGAAACTTTATTTGGCCTCGTTTTGACTCTATGTTACATGAAAACCTGAACTGCTTGGGTATATATATAAATATGTTTTATTAGATTCTTAGGTGTTATTTACTACACCTAGAAAAAAAATTTGCTAGAGATAAACTTGATGTTATTGGATTTTATTGAACTCACAAAGTACTTAAAATACTTTTTTTTATATTACGACCCCTAACATAAATTTCTTTGTGGAGAAAGATCTTGTGTTGTTGTTGTTGTTGTTCTTATTATTATTGTTGTTGTTGTTGTTGTTGTTGTTACATTGAAACTGTATATGAAGAATAGGAGTTTAAAACAAAAATTTGTGTACTGAAGGAATCTGAATGAATATATATATATTGATTGTGAACACCCAATTTTATCCGGGTAATTGTAGTTTAAAATAAATAAATAAATAAAATAATAATAATAATGATAATAATAATAATTGGGTTAAATATGTTTATCTTTTTATTCTTGTTGGGCTAAAATTATCATGAACCGTAACTAACTAAAAATATTAAATTACTTGTTGAATTAAAAGTCTTAAGCCCATAACTCTACATATTCATTCATGATAGTAATTCAAGAGTTCATCGTCATTATAGAAAATAAATATAAAATAAAGCTCATGGCCCTACATATTCATTCATGATAGTAATTCAAGAGTTCATTATCATTATAGAAAATAAATATAAAATAAATGATAATAATAACAAAAGAAAAGGGAAGGGTCGCAAAGGTTGATGGGGAGAAACCGTTACAAACGAGCACTTGACATTGACTTATAAATAAAGAGAGGGGGAAAAAAGGAATAGAAGGAGGGGATAGAGAAGGGAGAAACGCTGTAAGGAAGAGGAGGAGGAGGGGACACATTTTTTTGCATACTCATCTGTGGCTCTTTGTAAAGAAAAAAAATAATAAAGGAGGAGCTGTGAAAATGAGTAACATTCATTAAAAATATCCATAATTCTCTGCTAGCAGGTATATTTCATTCTATTTCTCCCTAATGTAGTTCTTTAATTCTTTCTGGTTTTCCTCCCTGACTTTCATATTCGTATCACAATATCATATCTTTTCCTTTTACTCTTGCAATGTTCACACAGTAGCTCCATTTTCATTCACACACACACATACGCAGAAAATAAAATTCACCTCACCAACACACATTCCTGTTCACATTTATTTTCTTTTACATTGTCTTCACTCACATGATTCACACACAAATTACAATTTCCTTCACAACACCTTTCAAAGATCAAGACACACACCGTTTTTACCTTCACATATCACACATTAGCACAGCAATCATAGAAAACAGCATAGAAAAAAAAATAAACAGATATTTGTCCTTCCGATCCATACATTCATACATATACTAGTTCATACATCCACACTCCAAACAAATCCAGAATCACCGTACACATCCATCACAGATTAGGAATGAAATAAAATAAAAATCACAACAAAAACAATAAAAAATTGAATGAACAACTTCATCCTCATCCCGTCGTCGTCAAAATCCGCCAAGGCCATCGGTCCTTGTAACTAGGGGTGTTCAAAAAAACTGAACTAAACTGAATTGTTTGAGAACTAAACCGAACTAACCTATAAAAACTAAACTATTTTTTTTAAAAAAATGAACTAAACTGTTTTTATAAAAAACTAAACTGAACTATTTGAGAACTAAACCGAACTATTTGAGAACCGAATTGTTTAAGAACTAAATTGAACTAAACCGAACTGTAAAAACTAAACCATTTTAATAAAGGGGTAAAAATTCTTAGTGCAAAAAATAGTTCAATTCAATTCAACACAGTTCAATTCGCTTCAAACAGTTCAGTTCAGTTCAAAGCACAGTTCAATTCGGATTTGAGAATATAGTTCGCCAAATAGTTCAGTTTGGCTCGCCTAAACTATTTTTCAGTTCAGTTTAGTTTGATGAATTATTTTTCAAGTTCAGTTCAGTTTTCACGTAGTTCAATTCAGTTCACCTATTTTGAGCACCCGTACTTGTAACCACGTCACTCCGCCGATACGAGGTTCACTATACACTGCCCGTCCTTGCGTCGCCGCCAGCTCGCCTCGGATGGATCTCCGATTCCATTCCCTTTCCTTTGCAGCAGCAAAGTAGACTGTCATCAGGATACTGAGACCCTCTCCCTAGGCAGTGTGCTCAATACGTCTCAGCATACTCCTATTGCTGACCAAATATGCTTAAGCCCAAACGTTTTGTTGCCCTTTCGAAACGTAAGGAAGAGCTGGACTTGGCCCTCCGTTCACGTTCCTTTTTCCTAAAGTTTTTATTCTTTTAATTATCTTTATATACCATTAGTTAATAAATCCAACGTGAATATATAACTTTTGTATGTATCATTTATATATCTTTTATATATACTAACGTGGTGCAATAAAATATCTTGTAGCTTTTATTATGTTACTTTGATAAAATATTTAGTAATCGAATATTTTATTTACTATAGTTAATTAAGTTTTTCTTTTTTCTTTTAATAAGGTGTAAACTAATAATTTCTCCCTAAGTAAATAGTTAAATTTAATGATGGTCACTTTAGATGCACTTCCTATTTGACTATTATAAAAACCTTAAAAGATATATTGATAACCACTTTGGATGCACTTCTAATTTGGTTATTGAGTATGCCTTTACAATATAAAAATAAAATAAAATTATTGAATCTTTTTATAATATTGAGGTTTTTGCAATATTAAATCTTCTTTAATAAATGTTTTAATGATAGTCACTTTGGATGCACTTCCTTTGACTATTATAAAAACCTTAAAAAGTATATTGATAACCACCTTGGATGCACTTCCAATTTGGTTATTGAGTATACCTTTGCAATATTAAAAATAAAAAAATATAATGATAAAAAATCAACTAACAAAACATTTTTTCTACACAAAGAACTATGTGAGTCTGATTTTCTCATTGTACCAAAGGATACGTAGGAGCAGGAGCCAACTCTTGTCGATCTCAAAAAGAATAAAAATAAAATAATAGTAATAATAAATATTTTTTTAAAAAAATATACAATAAAATTTAAATAAAAAATATATAAATAGGATTAATAATTTTACAAGCAAGAGGATAAGACAATTAATATTTTCACACATTAAATTAAAGGGTAACCGTTTCTATAACGAACATTATAGGGTGCCAACACCTTCCCCTAGACGTAATTGACTCTTGAATCCAATATTTGGTTCAAGACCATTTTTTAGGGTTTTTCCATGTTTTCCCCTAATAAATTATGGTGGCGGCTCCTCTGATTTTAAATCTTTTTCGCCGTCCGGTCTTGACCCCGGTTGCGACATTGATAACAATAATAACGTGTTTAAAAGAATTGAAAGCAAATGATGTGAGGTTTAAATATATATATATATATATATATATATATATATATATATATATAATAATTATTACTATTGCTATTATTATTATTATTATTATTTTGACATTAGTTATGCTTTTATCAATTTTGAGAAAAGTAAACATATACGTTTTTTTTTTAAATGAAATAACTTTTCACTTTAATTAAATTATTTTCTCAATAGATACTAATATTTTGTTGAATTAAATATTAAATTTAATATTTTAATATGTTAGAGGGATTTTATGAATTTTCCTCTATTTCATTAAGTAGAATTTCTTATATAAGAATGAAAATTATTTCAAATAAAATCCCTTTAAGTTTTCTTATTATTGACAATATTAATTATTAAGTTATTAGTAAGGATTAATAGAATATAAAATATTCAAGAGAGAAACTCCAAAGCTCAAGTTTAAAAATTTCAATGACACCCGTTATCTGTTAATTAACAGATAATGAGAATTGATTTTTGAAAATAGGGTGTGCCTCTTGGCCATGTATTGAGTTGATATTCTCGTTGTTGTTGTTGTTGTTGTTGTTGATGATGATGATGATATATATATATATATATATATATATAGGTCCTATTAGGATGGCGTCGCGAGTAGGCATGTAAGTTGGGAGTCAGTGTATAGCTCTCAACCTAGTGTTGGAAGAAAGAGTGGGGTAGCTATCAATGGACTTTGAGGATAGGTGGACGGGCGAATCCCACATTGAGGCCAAGGTTATCACTAACCTTATGCCGTGGTAAGCCACTACCCACGTACATTTATCCTGACAAAACCACTACTAACGTCTGCAAGATCAGTTCATGGGCTCCCCCAATAGTTGTGCCTTAAAAGAATCTGTGTGATCCTTGTGGCTCAGGTGTTATGTTTTGGGACGTTCCATAATGATTGCTCGAGTTGTTGAAAAAGTCTCCATGGAATAGTGTTTGCATGAATTGCATGCAATTATGTTGTACTGTGTTTATATATGTTATTTAAAAATGTTGAAATCTTCTTTGATATTAGTATTCTCTCATTCTTTAAAATAATTGTTAGGTTAGTTAAGACTCTGTATTTATTTTAATCATAAGCTTACCCTTGCATTGTTGTGCACGTGTGGTTCATGCCTATGATGATCTCAAACATCGTGTTCATGGGAGCAGGTGCCGAGACAACCCAGAGCGTTGAGACTGCTGCCCATGATGTAACGCTGTGATTTTCTTAATGTATAATTTAGTGGTTTAATAACTAAAAGTGAAAAAATTAATATGTGATTATGGTGTTTAAAATAAATAAATAGATTGTTGTTGATTGTTGTTGTGTGGTGTTAGTTTTATGTTGTTGACTTGGAATTCCTGTTTGAGTTTAGGGAATGGAGACAAATGTGCTTGAGCCAAACTGAGACTGTTGTTGATATTGGTTTGGGTTATTGAGAGAAGAATAGTTAAGTTAGAACTGTTGTGAGTTTTGGAGAGTGAATAGATGGACCCTGAGCTTTAGTGAGCCCAAAGCCGGTATGAGGACCTTGGAGAGTTTTAAGACATAAAAAGGGGTGCTAAGCCTTTCCCCCTTTCATTCTCTTATTCTCTCATCTCTCGGACTCTCTCATCCCTCTACCTCTCATCTCTCACTCTCTCAAAGTCTCCCAAACCCCTTGAGTTAGACCCAAGATCCGTAACCTTTTCCATCCCTTGGTGAGGAGTAATGGTTGCTCTGAGGATTTGGCTCAAGGCTCTACATCTCTCACGTTTTCCCTTCCCCAAGCTTGGATTCAAAAGCTCCAAGAGGTAAAGGAAGCTTACTCTTGCTAGATTGGTGATGTATAAACATGATTGTGTGTGAATATCACTTTGGGTTGGTCCAAATTTAGATTATATGTTGGTTGTGGTGAGATTTTGAATGAAAATGGGTTTTGGGGGGAAAACCTAAATTTTGATGAGAAATCCATGAGTTGTGTAATGAAATGTTGAATTTGTGGTGTAATCTGTTGTATATAAGCTTGGTTGGGGTGGATTGATGATATTGGAACCCCATTGATTCAAAAATTTGAGTTTGGGTGTTGAAAGTTTGAGTTTTGCTATAGAAAATCGTGTTTCTTCGTAATCCTGTCGCAAATAATCGATTATGGAAGCTTCATAATCGATTATTTGGAGCTCCAAGATCAGTTTTCATGAATTTGGCTCGACAATAATCGATTATAGACTTTGATAATCGATTATCTGGGTTTCAGAAAATTTTCTTCTGGTTTTGGTTCAGAAATAATTGATTATGAAATCCATAATCGATTATCCCTGCTGAAAAATGAAATCTGATGCATTTTTATTAAACGGATATAATCTGTTACTACAGTACATAATTTGTTATTTCAAAACTAAATGTGCTATTTAAGATTTTAAAGTTTTCATTCCAAAATGTGAAGTATTATGTATATACATATATAAAAAGAGTATTATACATCTTCAAGAGCTCTATTTGAGAAAAATGGAGAGTTGTCTAGTTGGGATATGATTTTCTTTAATTTAATGAAGCGAATTGTTTCAAAGGTTTTTTTTTTTTTGGTAAATTTCCAGATTTACCTATCTTCCAAATGGTTTTCAAATAGGGTCTTGGTTTTAAATTATGAATTGGTTGTTGGATATGTCATTGAAGTGGAAGGTTGCTTAGATAGGACCTCCGCTTGTTATGTATGATATTGTTCCTCACGAGGTAGGCTGCTTAGATAGGGCCTTACCTGTTGATTATGATTGAGGCTGGATTGGGGCTAATATGGTGTGGATGGATGTCAAGTGGTCATGTGAGGTAGCTAACGATGGATCTCTTTGCCACTAGTATTGATATACATATATATATGTCGTATGTTTATTGGTTGTGGTTGATGGTGTGTAGTACATGCATTCATGCATAGTTGGCGACTGAGGTAGCTGACGATGGACCTCATGCCGTGGTACGGGTAGGCACATAAGTTGGATGGTGACCAGAGTTGGAACTCAGATGGGCCTCCAACCTAGGGCTGGATGAGACGTGGGGCAACTGACGATGGGTCTTCAAGGATGAGTGGACGGGCGACTCCGCAGGAGGCCAAGGTGATGCAGGCCTTGTGTCGCGGTAAGCCACCACCCACAGACACTTATCCTAACAAACCACTAAGCTTATCTGCAGATTAGAGTTTGGCAATCCTTGAATGGTGCTTAGATAGGCCACAGTAGAGGGTGACACCTGGCTGATCGCCCGATATGTTGTAAATCTCTCGAGAGTCATGTCATCATGCATTGACATAGTTGTGGTGGTTGTGATGTAACGTGGAGTCGTGAGTTGAGAATTCTTTTCTATATGAATGTATATATATATATATATATATATATATATATATATATATATATGTATGTATGTATGTATGTATGTAGACATTGAGAACTCTAGATGTATGATGATGTGTTATATACTCATGATTGAATGTTGTGAATTGTTGATGATTTTCAAATCGTATGCTATGCCATTGTTTTAGTAAACTTACCCTTGCCATGTTTTGTTGTTGTTGGTTGTCCTGTGTTATTGATGTGCTAATGTACCTGTGATGATCACGTCTTATGGCGTGTGAGTAGATGGCGAGGCTTTGGCAGATCCAACTGCTCAAAGATGATGCTGGAGTTGCTTATAAGACAACTCTTTTTGTTTTGGACATGCTGTTCTTTAGAATTACTCTTTTGATGGGATTGTATAGATTGACCAGCTATAAGGAGTGAGTTTTGTATCCCATTTCCCTAATGATGTATATTTTTGTTATGTTTGATATGGGCTGGTGTTATCCCATTGTTGTGTATGATATGATGATGACAGATATACAGATATGCATGTATGGTACCAGGAGAGATAAGTGGATTTCTCAGTTGATGTGTATGACTCATATACAGATATGTTATGTTTTTATTCACCTGATAAGGTGAATGTGGTGTATGTTTAGTAGGGTTATTTAGTGGCGATAGTTAGGTCGTTACACATGATCTGAAACCACGTTCACGTGGGTCCCTATCGCATCGACTTCTGTGAGATTGCTGTGGGAGACAGTGAAGCTTGGAGGATCGATTGCGAGCTTTAAAGTGTCAACTATAGGAGAGAGCTTACGCTTTCCTATGCTCCTACGGGAATTCAGGTGTTTTTTGTGACTCTGTGTACGTCTCTAAAGTTTTGGTTACCCATCTGGGAGATGTGGAGAAAGCCTGCTGCCTAACCTTGCATAAGAGTTAGGGAGTATCGTCATTTGTTTGCTCAGGGACCCCATCCTCGTCGCAGAGTTGCTAAAGCTAAGAAGCCACTTACTGATGCTCCACTTGTTGCTCTTCCTTCCTAGATGTAGTGTTTAGGAGTACAACCAGCCTAGGGTGTGTGTAATGTTTTTCCCCTTTCCCTTTTGTGATGTACTTTTGTCGATGGACACACTGATGTATGTGCACGCACACTCTCTTTTGAGACACTTTGACGATGATGTTGGTCTATAAGTGCCATAAGGCACAACCATTTGCACTTGATACTTTGTGATGTATGCATGAGTTATTTTAATATGCTAGATGATCATTTGTGCTTTATACGTCAAAGTTTTGAAAGGAATGAACGTTGTATGTCTCGCCAAAAGAAAATAAAAATAAAATCACACTATTTTCATAAATAAATTAAACAAGAGTTTTTGTCTAAAACTAAATCTTCCGTGTTTCATTAGTTGCCAGTTGACCATGTAGCGACAGTAGGTCATTCACAAGTTTTAAATAACTATATTTGAATTTTGAATTTGAAAATCATATTAAATACCTACCTGTTTAAATAACTACCTTAATTATTATTAAAAAATTTATTGGTCATTTGACTTTATTATTTATTAATCACTAACAAGAATAATATATATAGTTTCCTTAATTATTTTCGAAATCAAGAATAAACTAATGGGTATTTTTGATTTTTTTAAAATTATACATTTAATCAATAATTTTTACTTACATTCACCCTAATTTTGTCCTAAATAGAAATCAATAAATAGTTTTTACTTAATCAATAATTTTTTACTTACATTATATTATTTATGACAATAATTTAAGTTTCAAGGACCAAAATAATTATTGTTATATATTTTAAGTATAATTTGGGAAGATATTTGTGTATAATTTTTAAATTAATTTGTAAGTATAATTATTATAAATTAATTTAAGATATTCATTTTTTACAATTTTCCATAATTATATAACTAATATTTTTTATATTAATTAGTTCCTTTTGCAAGACCATTATTTATAGGTAGTGTAAATATCATAAGTTAAGAAAGAAATCTCATATTATTTATAACGATTCCAAATTTCTGTAAATATATAAGGTTCATGAAACTGCAATTAAATTATTGTCATAAATACAATCCAATTTCAATTTTATTATGATAATTGATACTTTTTTAAATTAAATTATATTAAGTAGCATTGTTTTAGTCAGTATTGGATAATTATAAGATTTCTAATTAATTTTAATTACATAAATATTAATGTTTGGATAAATAAATAATTAAAAATTCATATAAAATAAATCTATTATCTATTATCTACTATCTATTATCTATCTATTTATCTATAATCTATTATCTATAATATATAATTTATAATATATACAAATGAAATTAATCTAAAAAAGAAAGTTCCACTTGTCAATCTCTAGAGCAATTTCACATATAATCTCACCCCATTAGGCAACATTAGAGTGTTTCCCTCCTTTTTTTGCTTATGTATCAATCTCATATTCATTTGCATACAAATCAATTCATAGATAGTTAGGACACACAATTTATGAATAATTAAGACACAAAAAATTAGAAAATCAAAATAAATGTTATATATGATAAAAATAGTAATTGATAACAATGCATTAAACATAATTTTTTTTTTTAAAGGAAACAATTCAATATAAACTTGATATCTAACTACCCTTAAATCACTTTAAATAAATTTGAGAATTCATTCACAAGTTCGGATTACGTATAGCGAATCAAGAGCCACTTTCAAGGTTTGGATGACACGTATCATTTATAGAGAGGTTCAGATAACACGTGTCATTATACAATGCTTCGTAAATATTTGGTTCAGTTACATACCATAATTATAATAATTACAATTATTACATTAATGAGTTTTAAATAGTGATATTTGAATTTTGAATTTGAAAATTTTATTAAATACCTACCTTTTAAATAACTACCTTAATTATAATTAAAAGTTCTATTGGTCATTTGACTTAATTATTTGTTAATAACTAACAAGAATAATATATATAGTTTCCTTAATTATTTTCGAAATCAAGGATAAACTAACAAGTATTTTTGATTTTTAAAAAAATTATATACTTAATTGATAATTTTTTACTTGCATTCACCTGATTTTGTCCTAAATAGAAATCATTTAATAATTTGTACTTAATCAATAATTTTTTTAATTAAGGGTGTATTGGATTGAGATTGTAAAGGATTTTAAAAGATTCTTTTGTGATAAAAGAGTCTTGTGATATTCAATCACGACTTTTTTAATAATATAGATAAGTCTTGTGGTATTCAATCAGGATTATTAGGATATTTTTAAGAGGGTAACAAAATTTGATGGTATTCAATTGATATTTTTTAGGACTTACAAAAAGTCTTTTAATATTAAAAAACAAACAAATTTCGATAGATTGTTTTGTAAGGTGGATTTCATGTGACTTTTCAGTGGGATGCATAAATACCACATTCATCCAATAATCCCACGCAAACCTTTAAGACTTTTTTACTCTCTTATTCCTTCTTTTTTTATTGTTGCCAGACTTTTCTTTCTCTCATCACACATAATTCCTTCTCTCTTCATTGAAAGTGACATGGATGTTAATACTGTATTTGGTCATCTTTTTCTTCTAATCCTAACAACTTCTTTGCAATTAGGTAAAGGACCTTTTTTATTTGCCTTTTTCAACTTGTTTGGACAAATTCATTATGTACATCACCAAAAAAACAATGTTAAAAACACATACAAAAAAACCCTATGCATCACCAATGCCAATCACACACTCGCATATTGACCCCAACATAAATTATAGGACATCGTTTCAACTTCAAATAAAATAGTGTGCTCTACGTGGGTTATGTAGATTTCATGTTTCCTAATATTATTAAGAACTTTTCCCCATAAAATTATTAAGAAGTTTGAACTTTTTTTCTCCTTCTCATGATGAAGTGTTTTATTTGTTTGTTCTTGGACACTTCCTATTATTTAGATAACAATGGCATATGTTTATTGATCGACAATTCTTCAATACTAAGCAAGCATTATGAACCATGACTTGTTATATGATTAAGATATTAAAAGGAGTTTCAGACGATAATGAAATGATTAGACGATGGGTAATAATTTGTTCTATGTATTAGAAAACAAATGTTTTTATTTTGACAACATTAGTAGGACATGAAGTTAGAATCAATTAGCTATTAAAAGATTAGAAAAATTGTATTGGTTTTACCTTTTTTTTATCCAAACCTTATCATTTTTTTGTTATCTTTTTCATTGACTCTCGTAACTTTGAATGTTTTCTAAAAACTCATGAGAGTCCTTTCAAATCTTATAAATTCCTACAATATAAAATCATTAAAATCCAAATTACTAAATCTTGATTATAAAAGTCTTTTAAAAAAATCTTATAAGTCATTTCATTCCTACATAGTCTTTTAAAATCCACAAGATTTTTTTATGCCAAAATAGTTTTTTAAATTCCAATCCAATACACCCCTTTTGCATTCTATTATTTATGATAATAATTTAATATAAGTTTCAAGGACCAAAATAATTATTATATATTTTAAGTATAATTTGGGAAGATATTTGTGTATAATTTTTAGGTATAATTTTTAAATTATTATAAATTAATTTAATATGTTAATGTTTAAAAATTTTCTATAATTATATAATTGATATTTTTTTATATTAATTAGTTTCTTTTTTGCAAGACCATTATTTGTAGGTAGTGTAAACATCATAAGTTAAGAAAGAAATCTCATATTATTTATAACGATTCCAAATTTCCGTAAATATATAAAAGTCCATGAAAATTCAATTAAATTATTGTTATAAATACAATCCAATTTCAATTCTATTATCATTATCGATATGTTTATAAATTAAATTATATTAATTAGCATTACTTTAGTCAATATTTGATAATTATAAGATTTCTAATTAATTTTAATTACATAAATAATTAATGTTTGGATAAATAAATAATTTAAAAGTCATAAAAATAAATCTATTATCTATTATAAAAGAATATTTTGCTACGTAGGTAGATGCCATGTGACATCACCATATTCATTCTTTTTTTGCCTAAATTTCATCAATTTTTTGTTTTGATGTTTTAATTCATATAAACACATTATTATATTTAATTATAGTAAAATTATGCTAGTAATTAAGGTAATCATAACAAGTATATATTTTGACTACATTAATCAATTAAATTATTAAATCTTACATAAATTTTGATTTTATATAATATGATAATTAATTTATTTAATTTTATGAAATGTTTTTTATAATTATGGTAACATTTTGTTTATTATCACGATTTTATAACTTACTATTGATATATATTATAATGATAACGAGTTATTATATTACCTTAAATGCTAACATAATGAATAATAATCAATTATATTATTACTATTATTATTATTATTATTATTATCAATTATAACTTATTATTATTACATTATATAAACAAAGGTTTTGCCACGTATGCAAATGTCACATGGCAACACTACATTGATTTTTTCCTAACAAAATATTACTAAAATTTGTATTCTATTTTTCAATTCATAAAAATACATAATTATAGTAATTAAGGTAATTAAAATGAGTATGTATTCTAATTTGAAATAATTAAGGTACTTATGATCATTATATATATGTTTTAATTAAAATAGTTGAGATTAGTTTAAATTAAGGCAATTATTATATTATATAAACGAAGGTTTTGTCATGTATGCAAATGTCATGTGATAGCACCACATATAATTTTGAAATTTTCTCTATATATATTTTGAATTTTAAAATGTTTGTATAGTGTTACAAATTTTGTCAATAAATTATATTAAAATAACACAAAAAAAAATCACTTGATAACAATTAGTTAAGATAAAAGTATATTACAGACAACTTAGAAAAATTTTAGCTATGATCTAAAGTATCTAAATTTCAAATATGATACCATCATCATCATTCTCATCATCATCATCATTATTATTATTATACAAAAGAAGGTTTTGTCATGTATACAAATGCCACATGACAGTACCTTATTGATTTTTATTTTTTTTGGGCCAAAATATTACTAAAATTTTTATTTTTTAATTATTCATAAAAATATATAAATATAATAATTAAAGTTATTACCATAAGTATATATTTTGATTTGAAATAATTCAGGTAATTATGATCATCATATATATGTTTTGATTAAAATTGTTAAGATTATTTTAAATTAAAATAATTAGATCATTTAAAACTAATTAGAATAATTATGACCAAAATATATTATTTTAAATTTTTCTCTCTATATATTTTTCATTTTAAAATATTTGTATAGTATTAAATATTTTGTCAATAAATTAAATTAAAATATTACAAAAAAATTCACTTAATAATAATTAGTTATGATAAAATTATATTATAGACAACCTAGAAATATTTTTTTCTCGGATCTAGAGAATCTAAATTTTGAATATTATTAAAATTATTATTTTAATTTTTTTAATTTATGAACATGCATATTACATTTACATACATACATACACACATTACTATAATAATTAATACATACATTACTATAATAATTAAGGTGATTACAAACAATATAAAGTGATTACGACTAATATATTGGAAATTATTTTTGTTTTTATTTCATTTAGGTTCTCTCTATATTTATATACCAACAAATCAAAATTGAAGGCATCCTATATGTCTATCTTTTTCATTTCTTTCCTTCTTCCAATCTGATTACGGCAAGATATTGCGACACTAAAAATGGTCAGTTCTTAGTCTATTGTGTTGGCATTATAAATTGATGTTTTTATTCTTCTCCTATTCTATCTAATATATGAAATTCTTCCTTCTTTAGGGAAAATTTTGGTGCCATTGAAAAATGTAAGCAATTAGTCTATTTTATTATTCTCAAAATTTTTATCATTGTTTTTGTGTTTTGTTTTTAACTTTTGGGGTGATCCCTCACTTTTTTTAATTTCATTCTTAAACCATTTTAAAATTTATGTTTTTTATTTTTAATTTATGTTTTTTAATGAAATCTTCATTCTTGGTATTCAAGACATATTTTGCTCGCAAAGAATAAGGCAAGCATTGAATCTATTTTATATTGTTCTTCATTTCTTTTCTTATTTATGAATTTTATTTTCTTTTTTGTGTTTAGGGCATATTTTGTCGCCATTGAAAAAGGAAAGCAATTAGTCTATTTTATTGCTCTTGAAATTTTTATTTGGGTTTTTGTGTTTTGTTTTTAAATTTTGGGGTGATCTCCCACCTTTTTTTTAATTACATTCTTAAACCATTTTTAAATTTATGTTTTTGTTTTCAATTTATTTTTTTATAAAATTATTATTTATTTTTATGTAGGACATATTTTGCCCCATGAAGAATAAGGTAAGCATTGACTCTATTTCATTGTTTTTTATTTCTTTTCTTATTTTTATGAAATTCTCCCTTCTTTATATTTAGGGCATATTTTGTTGCCATTGAAAAGGTAAGCAATTAGATTATTTTATTGTTCTTGAAATTTTTATTATTATTTTTGTGTTTTGTTTTTAACTTTTGAGATGTTCTCCCATTTTTTTTATTGCACTCTTAAACCATTTTAAAATTTATGTTTTTTGTTTCCAATTTATGAAATCCTTCATTCTTTATATTTAGGACATTTTATTTGCAAAGAATATGGTAACCATTGAATTTATTTCATTTTTCTTAATTTCTTTTCTTATTTTTGTTGGTTTTTTTTTTCAATTTTTGTGGTAATTTCCTACTTTTCCAATTACATTTTTAAACTTTTTAAAATTTATTTGTTTTGTCTCGAATTGGTAATGTGGTTTTTGAATACTTTAGAGATTTCTTTTATGCTTTTAATTTTTTGATCTAAATATTTTACAAATTGATTATATTTTTAATTAAAAATGTCACTTTTAAATAAAAATATTTTTTAAAAAATGTTTATGTTGCTTGTGTTTTTGTCTAATCCAAAAGCCTTTTTAAATCATTACTAAGATATGTGTCTTAAACCTTAAAAATTCTCACTCAATACTAATGCAATGTATTTGTCTTTGTAGCTTTTGCTGGTGGTATTTTTTTATGGCATTGTCTTATTTGTGTTCCACATTTGCTTAATGGATGAAAGAGGAAAGAGTTGTTTGACTTAGATTTCAAATAGGAGCAAGATTTTGATTGCATATACTTTATTTATTAATATATAGATCACAATAGTTAAAATGTGTTTTACACAATGATTAAAAAATCTACAAGAAAACATTTTAACATTTAGAGGTAATACTTAATCATATAAAAATAAAAATTTGACATCAAAATATATTAATATTTAAATCATAAAAGTAAATGCAAATAAAAAAATTAGAGTAAAAACATATCACACAAAAATTAATATTTTACATCAAAATTTGTTAATATAAATAAAATTACTAATATTTATATTTTAAAGTAAAAAAACTGATTTTAAATATTTTAGATATAAATATATTAATATCTAAATTATTAAGATAGAAACTTCAATTTAGTTAAATATTCTTTAATATATATATATATATATATATATATTAATTTATCTTGGTTAAAAACTTTTAACTAATTTAATTTAGTTACATTTATAACAAAATTTAAAAAATACTTAAAAAATTAATGACACATTCAAATTAATAATGATATTATAATATTATTGATAGGGATCAATAATATATTTATACCTACTTTTTAAATAAAAATATGTAATTATATATTGATTAAGGCAACTTATTTTTTGTTAATTGATAATTCATAAAAACACATAATTATATTGATGAAGAAAATTACAACCAGTGTATATTTTGATTTGAATTAATTAAAGTTATTTTGACTAACATATATAATTTAGATTTACATTAATTGATAATATTAATATATATTTTGATTCAAATTTATACTATATTTAAATTAAAATTACTTTTAAAGGGTAAATAATATTACAATCTTTGCCACATAGAATAATTTTATATTTTTATTATTATTTTTAAAATTTCAACATTCTATACTTACCACACTTAAATATCATATATTAATTCATTAATTTATGCTTAAAATATCACACTTAAATTATAAATTAATATAAATAAAATAAAAATATCATTCACTAAATAAAACTTAAATATCACAATTAAATTATTGTATTTTAACCATTATACATTATTATTGTTACCATTATGAATCATTTAATTTATAACAAATGTTTTACTAATGTAATACCTTCAAAATTAAATTGAATTAAATTAAACTTGAAAATCATACAAAAATTATCACCTCATTTATAAATACCCACAAAACTTAGCTCAAGTCTTTTATCTTTTCATCAGGCAAAATTTTTTGTTTTTTCTTCTTCTTTGAAATATAATGAATATTTAAATTGATATACAAAGTTATTTAAAGCTCATATATATATATAATGCTTGCATTCATGCATATGAGAATCCATTCACAGATTTAGATGACACATGTCATTTATAGAGAGGTTCAGATAACACGTGTCGTTATATGGTGTTTCATAAATATTTGGTTCAATTACAAACCATAATTATAATCATTATAATTATTACATTAATGAGTTTTAAATAGTTATATATAAATTTTGAATTTGAAAATTTTATTAAATACCTACCTTTTAAATAACTACCTTAATTATAATTAAAAATTCTATTGGACATTTGACTTAATTATTTGTTAATAACTAATGAGAATAATATATATAATTTCCTTAATTATTTTTGAAATAAAGGATAAAATAACGAGTATTTTTGATTTTTTTAAAATTATATACTTAGTCGTCAATTTTTTACTTACATTCACCCTAATTTTGTCCTAAATAGAAATCAATAAATAATTTTTACTTAATCAATAATTTTTTACTTACATTCTATTATTTATGACAATAATTTAATATAAGTTTCAAGGACCAAAATAATTATTATAATATATTTTAAGTATAATTTGGGAAGATATTTGTGTATAATTTTTAAATTAATTTGTAAGTGTAATATCTTGTTTTTCTTAATGCATGATTAAGTGTTTTAATAACTAAAAAATGGAAACTAGATATGTAATCTAGGTGATTAAAATAAAGAAATGAGTTGTTGTTATGTATGGTTTGTTGTATGTGATGATGGTTGTGTTTAAAATTCGGGTTTGAATTTAAGAAACTTGAGATATGTGCTTGAGCCAATGTGGGTGTGTTGTGAGTGTGATTTTTGGGTTTTAAAAGAAAAATAGCTGAGTTAGACCAGTTAGGGGTTATGGGAGTGGTTTGATGAAATATAATCCTCAAATAGCCCAAAGTTCGTGTAAGAGCTCTAGGAAGGTTGAGTATATAAGAGATGGAGGAGGGCTTTTCTTTCTCATTTTCTTCCTTTCTCTTTCTCTCTCATCCCTTCATTCTCTCTCAATCTCTTTCTAAGATTTCTTGAGTTTGTGAGGGTGTAAAGGAGTTATAAGCTTGGTTGAGTGGTTGTGGCAAGAAAAAGCACAGTTATTAAAAGATTTAGCTCAAGATAGTAAATTCTCAAGGAAGCAAAAAATTCAAATTCAGAGACTTTTAAAGGTAAGGGAAGCTTACTCTTGGTTGATTTTGGGGTTGTGGATGTTGATATATTGATTTAATGCTTTGGAATCGGTTGATTTTTGTGAATATGTTGTGTATGTGGATTTTGGTATCAAAATGGATTTAGAAAGGGGATTTTGAGATTTGTGAATGATTTGTGGATCAAATTGTTATGTAATCGGTTAGAAAGGTATTAGAAGTGATTAAGATTATTTTGTGATGCTTGTTGTTGATTGATTTGGTCAAAAATGGGTGTTGGTGATTGATTTGCAAAGAAAAAGTTAAAAAATCGCACCCAACGATGGATTGTTTGCTTAACGACGGAAATATTTGCTCAACAATGGATTTTTCAATCACTGGAAGTCTGTCACTCGCTTAGCAACGGAAATGCTCACTAAGCGAGAGAAAAACAGAGTTTTCTCTTCTTTTTTATTATTTTTGTTGGTTGTTGATGACTTTATTGACTCCTTTGAATGTAAAATGTATATTTTAAGATAATTGGATGTTCAAATGGTTTTCTAAACTAGTTTTTGGGTTTTTCTTTATTGTTATTGTTGAGAATTTGGTTGATAAGTTGTAAGTGTCTCGCTGAGCGAGAATTCTACCTAAAACTTGGCTGTTCATTAGATTTGAGTTTGTTGAGTGAGACTTATGCTCGCTAAGCAAGAACCTTTGAAAAGGAGAGTGTGCTCCCTATATGAAAAGTACTCGCTGAGCGAACATATGGATCGTTGAGTGAGCATATAATTCTGTTTTGTTGTGAGAATTTGTAAGAAAGTGGTAGTTGGGTGGAAGGTTGCCTAAGTAGGAACCTCTACTAGTTGTAGAATGTTGTGATAACGAGATATTTTACCTATTGACCATGTAAGAGGCTAAATTGGGTGTGCATGGGGGTTGATGGTGATTGTTGGACCACAGGTGGTACTGAGTAGGTCACGTGGTGATATGTTGATATATATACATGATTGTTGTGGTTGAGTTGATGGTTGTGTTGCTATGTTGATACATATATATGATATGATGATTGTTTGGTTGAGTTGATTATTGTGGTGATACATGCATTAGCATGCATATGTTGTTGGCTGAGGTTGTATGGGCCTTAAGCTGTGTGCGAGTAGGCATGTAAGGTGAATGGTGACTATAGTTGGTACTAAGATAGGCCTCCAACCTAGTGCCTAGATAAGAAGTGGGGTTTTAAAGTTGGACCTAGGGGATAAGTGGATGGGTAAACCCCACAAGGAGCCAAGGCAGTGCAAGCCTTGTGTCGCGGTATACCACCACCCACATACACCTATCCTGACAACCATAAGCTTATCCAATTGATCAGAGTTTTGACAAATCTTGAATAATGCTAGATGGCCATGGTAGGGGACAAGAACTGGTTGATTGCCTAGAATGTAGAAAATCTCTCGAAAGTCATATCATTCATACATTGACATATGGGGTTGACAACATGGTGTGTGATGTTGTGTGTGCTATACTGTAATGTATGTAAACCCATTTCTTAACGATTTGGATTCCATCTTGGTATGTTGATGGTGTGAGAATATGAATTGTATATATTATGTTAGTTTTTAAGTCGTAAGCTTACCCTTGCCTTGTTTTGTTTGTTGGTTGGATGTCTTGTTGTTGTTGTTGTGTTGCGGTGACTGTGATGATCACGTCATTTTGGTGTGGGAGCAGAGGGTGAAACTTCTACAAATCCAGCTTCCCACAGTTGATGGTAGAGGATCCAGTGAGAGTTTGGAGGCACTTTTGGGGTGGATCCTTTGGGAAGATCTTTTTGATGTTTTCCTTTATATTGGTTGTTTAGTTGACTAGCTGTAGAGAGTTTCATTTATTTTTTTTTGTATCTCTCCCTTAAGGTTATATATATATATACATGGACTTGTATATTATTCATGTATGGTGATGTAATGATGTTTAGTGTTAATAATTGAATATTTTGAGTAAGGTATGAGGTTGTGAGTAGTATTGTAGCGACAGATGGTCGTTAAGTAAGTATAATTATTATAAATTAATTTAAGATATTAATTTTTAAAATTCTTCAAAATTATATAACTGGTATTTTTTTATATTGATTAGTTTATGTTTTGCAAGACCATTACTTGTAGGTAGTGTAAATGTAAGAAAAAAATCTCATATTATTTATAATGATTCTAAATTTCTATAAATATATAAAGGTTCATGAAACTGCAATATTATTGTCATAAATACAATTCAATTTCAATTTTATTATGATTATTGATGCATTTTTAAATTAAATTATATTGATTAACATTGCTTTAGTCAATATTAGATAATTATAAGATGTCTAATTAATTTTAATTACATAAATAGTTGACGTTTGGATAAATAAATAATTAGAAATTAATAAAAATAATTCTATCTATTATATATTACAAAAAAGGTTTTGTTATGTAAGCAAATGTCACGTGACATCACCATATTCATTCTTTTTTTGCCTAAATTTTTTGTTTTGTTTTTTTAATTCGTATAAATACATTATTATATTTAATTATAGTAAAATTATAATAATTAAGATAATTATAGCAAATATATATTCTAATTATATTAATTAATTAAATCATTAAATCTTAAATGAATTTTGATTTTATATATTATGATAATTAATTTATTAAAATTTATGGAATATTTTTTTATAAGTATGGTAAGTTTTTATTTATTATCATGATTTTATAACAATTTACTATAAATATATATTATAATGATAATAAGTTATTATATTACCTTGAATACTAACATAATGAATAATAATCAATTATGTAATTATTACATCCATATTATTCTGAATTAATAATTTAATTTAGGCAATTTCCAATGATGCCTAATTTAAAATATATATTGTAATTAAAAATTTAAATCAAGTAATTTTTTCTCATTTCATATTACTTTTGTAGCTAATTCAATTTAAAATAAAAATTTCTTTTAAAAATTTAAATGACGCTTAATTTCAAATTTCAAATTGACAATTAGTATAGATTTTATTTACAAAAATAATTTAATATGGACAAAAATTCCATATTATTATAAATTAATAATTTAATTTAGGTTATTTAAAATGATGCTTAATTTAAAATGGATATTCTATATTATTTTTGTAGCTAATTCAATTTAAAATAGAAATTTCTATTAAAAATTCAAATGATGCTTAATTTCAAATTTCACATGAAAAATTAATATAGATTTTATTTACAAAAATAATTTAATATGGACAAAACTTCCATATTATTATGAATTAATAATTTGATTCTAGCAATTTAAAATGATGCCTAATTTAAATTGGATATTCTCATTCATTCCATATTATTTATATACCTAATTTGATTTAAAATAAAAAAATTCTATTAAAATTTTAAATTTCAAATAGACAATTAATATAGATTTTATTTAATGAAATAATTTGATATGGACAAAATTTTCATATTATTATGAATTAATAATTTAATTTAGGCTATTTAAAATAACATTTAATTTAAAATAGATATTTCCATTAAAAATTGAAATCATGCAATTTTTACTCATTTCATATTATTTTTGTAGCTAATTCAATTTAAAATCAAATTTTCTATTAAAAACTAGATGATGATTAATTTCAAATTTCAAATGGATAATTAATATGGATTTTATTTACAAAAATAATTTAATATATACAAAACTTCCATATTATTATGAATTAATAATTTAATTTAGGGATTTTAAAAATGATACTTAATTTAAAATGGATATTTCACTCTAGATGCCTCTTCTCCAAATTCTATGCATTTCAATTAAAAAAATTCAATGACAATCAATTCCAAATTTCAAATAGAGGACAAGTAATAAAGATTTTATTTACAAAAATAATTTAATATGGACAAAAATTCTATATGTATGTATATATATCATGTGGTGTAATGCCTTTGAGGATACTTTTCTTTACACCTTGCTAAAAAAGAAAATTTAGATTAAAACATATTTATAAATAAATAAAAAATTATCAGTTAAAAACTAATATTTAACTCGCATTAATACCCATAATAACTATTGACTACCCTTAATAATTCATTTTCAATTTTTCATTCATATTTATTATAGTTAATATAAATCAAATATTTGAATTTGAATACTTAACCTTTAAAAATGAAAATTCAGCTCCGATTAATATCTGTAATAAATATTGAAAACTCTCAATAATTAATTTCTGATTTCCCATGCATGTTTATTATGATTAATATAAATCAAATATTTGAATTTGAATACTTAATCTTTAATATGCTAATTTGTCACCTTATTTAGTTATTTTTTTTCATAATTAATTTATAATTAAGACATTGTCTTCACCCTTTAAGTTACCAAACATAACTCTCACACTGTTAGTTTTATTTTTCATTTTTATTCCTTCTCTCATCACCCCTTCATCTTTCTTGTCCTTTTATCATATAATTGTTACTACAGACCTTATTTTTATTACTCCTTTCTCATTGCTTATTTTTTCCCTCCTATTTCTCTTCAATTAGATTCATTAGACCCTTTCATAAAAAATATGACATATAAAAGGAAGAAGCATGGTTTGCCACCGCCATCACCAACATTGTTAGGTCCTCCTTCATCACCAATAGCTTCATTATTGCTTAGAGGCAAGAAAGAATTCATACTCTTTTGCATGAGTCTCTTGATTTGACCTATTTCCATTTTTTATTCATTATTTGTTGTAGGTATACTTCAAAGATTCTTCTTGCCGCTATGGATGAGTAATGTAAGGAACTTATGATTTATTTGTATTTATCAATTTTGAATTTAAGGTAAGTGATTTTAGTTTGATTTTCACTTTTTATTCACTATTTTGTTATAGGTATGTAATGCTTCTTCACGCCATGGATGAGCAATATAAGGGACCTTATGATTTTCTTCAAGGTAAGTATTTTTAGTTAGTTGATTCTTTGCTTTTGAGAAGAAACATATTTTTTTTAGTTGGTTGATCTTATACATTGATTGCTTTGGCCTTCTATTTACAGTATTAAGAAGCTGAAAAGTAGGACCTTGATCTTTTCTCAATGGTGCTTGATAATATATTTTATAAAAATGGAATGTTAAAACTTTAGTGTCAATGTCCGCTTATTAAAATATCTCAGATAGCTTGCACAAATTATTGTTGTGGATTGCAATTATGGTCTTCATTTTTTTTTATTGGTGCTTGATATTATATTTTATAAAAATTTAGACCTTTCAGTTGTTCATATTGCTACTCCATTTCTTCAACCGTACATTGATATATCAACTTTAATCTGTCTTCCAAGCAAGAATATTATTAGTGTTTTAAGTCAACTGATAAAGGAAAGGAAAGCATCCCAAAAAAATTTTTGGGCAGTGAAAGCATCCCAAATTGGGTAATTTTTATAAATTAAAATCTATTTGTAAGTATTCTTTTATTGCCCATAATTGTTTTTGAAATTGATTTGAATTGTCTAAATCTATGGAGAAACACATTCTAATTGTTTCTGAGTATTATATGCAAGATATTGCTAATTTAAGAAGAAATTGAGGATCTTGAACCGAAGAATCATCTCCATTGCCAAAAGGTATATGTGTGCCACAATTTTGTAATTGTATTTTTTAATATGAAAGAGTGTCATAAATGGCTCTAGAAGGTCAACAATTGTTTCTTTAATTACAACATAATTTTGTAAGTTTATATAAACTGAAAGTCATTATGTTTACATGTTTCAATTGTGAGATGAATTTTTTATAAACATAAAATGTAAAGAAGCGAGCAAATGATTCATGCTTATATATATTTTTTTCCTTTTCTTTTTAGAACACAAGATCATGAATTACTGATATCTAGGTTATAAACATGGTTTATTTAATTTAGTATTTTATTTAGAAACTTGATTTTCACTTGATCCAATCTTTATCTAATATGGATAATTTTTTGGGTACAATATCTAATATGAATAATTGAATACAATAATTTGTTTTCATTATTATTTAAAGCCAATGAGCTAAGTTTTGACTGCTATTATTTTCTGAAGTGTTAGAAGTTTTGGTTGTTGATTATCTATTATTTATTTCTATATAATAAAACAATTCCATTTAAAACATATGATAAGTTTTTCTTGAATTATTTCTTGTCTATTTTTACTTAGTCAATCCTCTCCCAAAGGGAAGGTGACTACATAATCAAATAACAAGTCAACAAGATCCCATTTCTTTCTCTCTCTTTTTTTTGTAAGAACATTAATTTTTTTTTTAAGAACATTAAAATCTTAAAATCAACTTAGACACCTAATTAATCCTAATCAAGTTGTGTAACTATTATTAACTATAATATTTTTTTTCCAAATTTGAACAATGGTATGTTGGGCTTTGATATCTAAACCAAGTGTACATTTTCTTTTCTTTTGACTACTTTTCTTTTACAAAAGAAAAGGAAGATTAAGGACATTGATATAAAATTATGAGATTTAATTGTATTTTTTATTCTTTTCATTTGGATTGTATAAGATTTTGATTTTTTAATTTTTTTAAACACAATTAAGCTCTACTTTTAAAATTAGGTAAATTTAGTTACTTTAATAATTTTTTTCTACCACAAACTCTTGAATTTTAATTTTTTATCTAAATATTTGAGTTGTATAGTAAATTATAAATATAAAACAACGTTAAAAATTTTGAACTAAGAAAAAATAGTAAAAATTTAATAAAATTTTACACATGCAATGTATGAGAAATGTATGTTATATATAATGTTGTCATAAATTTGTATTCATTTATAAAATTTTATTTTTAATTAAATTACAAAATATAATTTTTTATCCATTATTAATAGAAAGGAAGATTTATATTAACTATTTTATTATAAAGAAAAATTATTAATAGAAAGAAAATTGTAAAATTTCAAAATCAATATTAAAACTCAATCTATTACTATATAATAAAACAAAATCTTATCTAAACACATGAAAGGTTCTCCTTAAATTGTTTCTCCTATTTTCTACTTAATCAATTGTAACTCCAAACCTCACGCAAGTTATAATTATTCTTCGCTCTTTCAATTTTAGACTTTATTTTGCATGAGTCTTATAATTTGACTATGATTTTGCATGAGTTTTAGGATTTAAGCACAAACATACTCAAACAAAAAAAGTATCTTAAAGTTGAAGTTCTACGAAAGCTAAAAACTAAACTAATGTTTATGTATTTTATTGTCAATAGTCTTTGGCTTTAGGAGTTCCACTTCATGCCTCAAGTTAAGTTTTGACTTTAATATGAGTTTAAATTAATTTATAAAAAGAATTTATTTCATATTTTTTTCATGGCTTAAAACGTATAAACATTACTTTAATTATTTATTTTTCATAGGACTTCCACTTTAATATAATTTTGTTCTTATATAAATTATTACATGTGCAATAATTATTACAAAAAATATAATTTATATAAACAAATACTACAAAATATTTTCATTTTACAATATAAGTATAATAATCATCTTAAATTTTATTTTTATCAATCACATCTTCCTTAATAATTGTCAAGATGATTTTAAAATTTTAAATGATAACCCAAATATATTCCTATATAAACAAACAATGTCCTATCTAGACACACAACAACCTAAACTTATTACTATATCCAAATTAATTATTTTGAAACATGTGTAAATATAAATGCAATTCGTGCAATTGCACGGGTACCATACTAATTATCTTTATAAAGAGTATTAATAACACACTATCTAACACACTCTTTCTAACACACATACTACGATTAGTTAAAATTTATTAAAAACTACAAAATTAGGATAAAGACTCATTAAATAAAAAGTACGACCTAAGAAATTTGTGATTTTTAATAAATTTCAACCAATAGTAGAGAGTGTACTGCTAACATTTCTCATTTTTTATACATAAAGATGAAAATGTTACATGAAAATAGAACTACAAATAAACTAAACTAATTCAAAATTATTACAAAAAAATCATTATGTAAACATCATTTTATTATTAATATCTCTTATTAAAATTATGTATATATTTAAGTTACATACAAATGTAAATATATTATAAAAATAATATTTTTAAAAATGTATTTATATAAATTAAAATGATATAAGACATGTGTAAATATTAAATTTTAATATATATTAATATTTATAATTATGTTATATATTTTTTAAATATTTATATACATATTTACTATCACAAATTTATAAAAAATTAAACAAAATAGTTAATAAATATATGGAAAATCATAATAATAACAAAAATTTGTAAATCATATAGTATAAACTTAATACCTATGTAAGGCATGGGTTATTATGCTAGTATATTATAAAAGAATGTTTTGCTATGTAGGCAGATGTCACATGGCATTATCATATTCATTCTTTTTTTGCCTAGATTTCATCAATTTTTTGTTTTGTTTTTTTAATTTATATAAACACATTATTGCATTTAATTATAGTAAAATTATAGTAATTAAGGTAATTATAACAAATACAGATTCCAATTACATTAATCAATTAAACCATTAAATCTTAAATAAATTTGATTTTATTAAATCTTAATATGATAATTAATTTATTAAATTTTATAGAATGTTCTTTTTATAATTATGGTAACTTTTTGTTTATTATCACAATTTTATAACGACTTACTTTATTGCTAGTAAAAAAGGTAAGCAATTAGTATATTTTATTGTTCTCGAAGTTTTTATTATTGTTTTTATGTTTTGTTTTTAACTTTTAGGATGTTCTCCAACTTTTTTTGTTGTATTCTTAAACCATTTTAATTTTTTTTTTCCAATTTATGTTTCTCATAAAATCCTTCATTCTTTATATTTAGGACACGCGAATAATAAGGTAAGCATTGAATCTATTTCATTGTTCATCATTTATTTTCTTATTTTTTGTTTTTTTTTTCAATTTTTGTGGTAATTTCCTACTTTTCCTATTGCATTTTTAAACCTTTTGAAATTTATGTGTTCTGTCTCCAATTGGTAATGTGGTTTTCAAATAGTTTAAAGATTTCTTTTACGTTTTTAATTTTTTGGTCTAAATATTTTACAATTTGATTATATTTTTAATTGAAAATTTGACACTTTTAAATAAAAATAATTTTTTAAAAATGTTTATGTTGCTTGTGTTTTTATCTAATCCAAAAGCCTTGTGAAACCATTACTAAGATATGAGTCTTAAACCTTATGGATTCTCACTCAATAAGTTATGAATTCAATTTATATATTTTGCACAGGTTCAATTATAGTAATGTTGTATCATGTTCATGAAAAAAGTTCAGGTATTATTTTTAACAATGGTATATCTTGATATTTAGTATAGTGTATTTTAGTTTGAATTTGTTCATAATAGTAGATTTGACTATCACAATCTTACTAATGCAATATATTTGTTTTTGTAGCTTTTGCTTGCGATATTTTTTTTATGGCATTGTCTTATCCAGGTTACACATTTGCCTAATGGATGAAAGGGGCGGGGAGGGGAGGGGGGGGCGGGGTTGTAAAGAGTTGATCAACATAGATTTCAAATAAAGACAAGAGCAAGAATTAGATTCTATATATGTTATTATTAATATATATATCATAATAGATAAAATGTATTTTATACAATGATTAAAAAATCTACATGAAAACATATTAAGATTTAGAAATAATACTTAATCATATAAAAATAAAAATTTTACATCAAAATATATTAATATTTAAGTCATAGAAGTAAATGTGAATAAAAAAATTAGAGTATAAATATATCATACAAAAATTAATAATTTACATCAAAGCGTATTAATGTCTAAATAAAAATTACTGATATTTAAATTGTAAAGTAAAAAAAATACCACTAAGATATTAAATATTTTATATAAAAATATATTAATATTTAAATTATTATGATAGAAACTTCAATTCAGTTAAATATTTTTTAATATATATATATATATATATATATATATATATATATATTAATTTATCTTGATTATAAATTTTTTACTTATTTAATTTTGTTTCAATTATAACAAAATTTAAAAAATACTTAAAAAATTAATGACACTTTGAAATTAATAATGATAGTATAATATTATTAATAGGGACAAAAATATATTTATACCTATTTTTCAAAAAATATATATAATTATATATTAATTAAGGCAACTAATTTTGTGTTATTTGTTAATTCATAAAAATACATAATTATATTAATGAAGGTAATCATGACCAGTATATATTTTAATCTAAATTAATTAAGGTAATTAAGACTAACATATATAATTTAGATTTACATTAATTGATAATATTAATATATATTTTGATTCAAATTTATATTATATTTAAATTAAAATTAATTTTAAAAGGTAAATAATATTAGAATATTTTCCACATAAATACTTTTATATTTTTTATTATTTTTTAAAATTTCAACATTCTATAATTATCACACTTAAATATCATATATTAATTCATTAATTTATGCTTAAAATATCACACTTAAATTATAAATTAATATAAATAAAGTAAAAATACCAATCCATAAATAAAAAATAACATCATATTTGGAAAAAAAATACCCCTGAAATTTTTAATATTAATAAATTATTATAAATATATATTGTTACTATTAATATATGAATTATTATAAATTATGCTTGTTTGTTTTGCAATGTATTTTAACCTTTATGCATTATTATTGTTACTATCATGAATCATTTAATTCATATAAATTTTTTACTAATGTAATAAATTCAAAATTAAATTGAATTAAATTAAACTTAAAAATCATACAAAATATAACATAAAATATATTTCTTGTTTTGTTAAAGTTAATAGCAACATAAAATATATTTCTTGTTTTGACTAATTCACGAGTGACAAGGTGAAATCGTGTCAATTAAATTTAACAACCAACTCATTATAAATAATGCACAACTAAATTTGAAATAGTAAATATTATTTGAACATATCAGGTTTGTTAATCACTTTTTTTTTGTTTCACTAATGAATAGATTTCTTTTTATATTAGTAATCGATTAAGATAATTCTAACTCAAGTTTTTCAACTTAAACCTTTATAACTGTAAAATAAATATTATATATCGATGGTTAATATTAAATTTACCTCTATCAATATATAGTCTTTCTATATATATATAAAATCAAATTATTAGTGTAGATCTAAAATAATTGTGCCATTGTGATGGATTTCCTTTCATAGCTGCTTCAGCGTATCTCTTTTGCATCATAATTGCCAAGCCAGTTTTTTCTTTTTGGGACCAATTGATGGAACCCCAAATCTCATCCTTCTTAAATATCAATTTAATATTCCACATGAAATTAATACTAAAATCAAGGGTAGATCTGTGTTTTCACCAATTATGATGTCCATACATATTATTATAAATGTAAATGAACGTATGATTCTGTCCAATACCGAAAATAAATTACAGAGATTGAACTACAAAGGGGATCAACTTGTGTCTATGTTTAAATGGGTAGTCCATTCTCAGTTTTTATTTTATTTGTGAATAACAAAGAAGTAAAAAATGCTATAAATTTTCATTTTTCCACATATTCTCAAGTAAGAAGATAAGTTGATAACTCAGCATTTAAAATACTAGAAATTATTATTTATATCAGTTTAACAAAAAAAGCTGTATATATATGTAAAACCTAAAAGATGAATGCCATGTGGATTATATATATATATATATATATATATGAAAGCCTCACATGTTGATATCACCTGTTGATAGCTTTGAAGTCCCAATAGAACCAAGATTTTCTTCCACCCTCGTCACCAAAAGATTTTGATATGAAGAAGCCTCACATGTCATTAGTCACTCTATCTTCTTAAGCAACACAATTTCAACCTAAAATAAATTGAAAACACACAAGAAATTAACATGAAGTTCAAAAGTAAATTTCATAGCTACTAAATATCGGTCATTTGCTTCCATGTGTCTCCATTGGCCTACTTGGGCCATTAGATTGTTATTTATATTCAGTTGGGCTATGGTACCTCCCAATCTCTCCCTATTTATATTTAGTTGTAAAATGGTATATTTGTTGTAGTGGCATCATGTCTTAAATGTGTTATGAAAGGTATGAGATGCAATAAGAGCAACGTTTTAGGAAGAGCTTGGACCTTGTGGCCCTCTTGCTCTTTTTAATGATTAACGAAATGTCAAATTGAACACATAAAATGAATGAAGTAATGAACCAATGGTATGATAGGCAGTATACCATCTGTACATTGTAATCATTTCAATCAAGGCAGAGGATGATTAGAAGAATCAAAATAGTGAAAAAGAACATCCTATAATTAGGACAAAAAAGGACAATGCCCCTTAAAACCCACATATCAGACACAACACCCCACCAATAATGAGAATTGGATTGCCCAAAGTGTGAGGACCCAAAGATTATTGCAATAACAATGATTGTCATGACGTCTATAACATACAAAAAGAAAAAAAAAACAATAAATCCCAAAAATCCTCCTAGCAATTTTTTTAATAAAAAACATAGAAGTTTAAATATAACAAATTAATCAACACACAGTTAAGTTACAATTTTAATAATGAGTAGCAAAACCTTCTCGGTAAGAATGAATGTTGAACCCTTGTAGCCCCAATTTTGGTTCAACACACAGTGGCCATTCTGAGAAAAGGAAACAAAAAAGGAAAAAGATTTAAAAGCTCATTCAAGCCTTAAAGCAGAAAAGGAAAAATAATGACAATAAAAGAAACAGAAAAGGAAAAAGATTCAAGGACTCATTCAAGCCCCAAAACGGCACACAGTGGCCATGGAAGGCCACAAGCACTAGCGAGGTGGTCATCATTTATGAAGTAGAGGCAGGACAAAGCAAGCGACGAGCTAATAGTATATGTGACAGGAAGCGAAGTCATTGTTACCTAACTAAGATGGAAGGAATGCAATGAGAGAAGCACGAAGGAAGACACCACTTTGAGAGAAACACACACACTAAATCGACAGAAAGGAGCAGACAAAAGACGGAAGAGAAATTTTAGGGTTGTATTTTTATCTTAATTTTATTTGGGTGTAGTGTTTTTCCTTTTTAGGTTAGAGGGAGACGAAAAGTATAGAGGGAGATCGGAATAGTAAAAAATTTGAGACATTTTTTTATTCAAATGATGTTTTATGCCAAAATTTAAAACACTTGCACAAAATCATTCAAATGAATTTTTATTTGAAAGTTTCAAGCTCGCATACTGAATCGTTCAAGGAAAGTTAATCAATTTAATATAATTATTTGATTGTATTAAATTTGCCCCATTATATATCAAATAATTTATTTTATTTTATAAGCTTGGCTAATTAAAAACAACAATTAATAAACGTAATTAACATTTATCACTAGTTATATTAAATAATATTATAACAAATATTTAAGTTTATTATTCATCACCGATTATATATTCAATAATGAAAATAATGTAATTTGATTCAATATAATATTTGTTTTAATTAATTTATATTTTTTTTGAAATCTTGTTTAATTTATATTAAGATTGGAATTATGGTTGTTCAGATTTTTAATGCGGGAAATGAAATTATTGTGTTATGGCTATGAAGTCTGGTGGTATTATTCATGTTCACAAATTTTTCTTTGATATAATATAATAGACTTAGAGGTACTGGACTGGACTGGACAAAAGAGAGAAAGACTAAAAGTTTAGAGGAAAAATTGGGACAATAAAAAATTTAGGAGGGAAAAGTATTTAATTTTAATTTTTAATATTTATTATATCATTTATTTAATTAGAAACTGATATATATATATATATATATATATATATATATATATATATAAACTATATGAGTGTGTCAACTATTTTTACATATATATTATTTTTATATTTTAATATTAATTATATTATATATAGATTATTAGTTATTAATCAAACTTTTTAATTAATATTCTTTAAAAACCTAAAGGATATATACATTATTAATTAACTAGAAATTAAAAAAATATTTCTTAAATTAATTAAAAATTTGATATAATGTATTTAAACTCTTATATAACATAATAAAATATATTTTTTAACTATTGATAATATTTTTAAAGCTTAAATATGTTTTAAGTCCTTGCAAATATATTTTAGTTCTTGCAAAAAAAAATTATTTTTAGATCTCTAACATTTTCTTAGTGTTCTATTTTAATCCTTACCTTTAACCGTAGTTAATTTAGTATTGACATGACTAACAAAATCAAGAATATTAATTAAGATAATTAAGGTAATAAAGAATATATTAAATTAAGATAGCTAAATTTATTTCTAGGTGTGTTATTCAATTTAACTAAGTAATGTATTTATTGTTTCATATAAATAAAGTAATTACATGTAATTTACTTTTATAATTTGTTTTTAATTTTTAATATATTATGAACAGTGATTTTTATTGCTTTTAATAATATTTTTTGTTCAATTTACTAATTTACTTTTAACATTGTACTTTTTTTTAAAAAAAGTATAATTTACTTAGACACTTATAATAATTATTTTTGTCTTTGGGGACAAAATCATTGCTTGTGATCTATTAAAAAATAAATTATATTGCAGTCTGTCAAAATCAATGAATTGAAACGTAAAAATAACATTAAAAGTAATATATTAAAAGTAAATTATATGTGTCTAAGTAAATTATATATATATATATATATATATATATATATATTTAAAAGTATAATGTTAAAAATAAATTAGTGAATTGAGACGAAGCATATATTGAGCAATCATTTTGATATATAGGACCTAACTAATGCTTCAAGTTGTTTTAGGCATCTAGTTTTTTGTGATAGGTCACTCAACATTCTTGGATGGTCTCAGAAAGGATTCAAATGATTTAATATGTATTCTAGCTTCCCATGTGTTCTGGCTGTCTAGAAAGGTGATAAATCTTGTAAGGCCCAATATCCTTAGAATGATAGGGAGATAACTAAAATAAATAAGGTTGCACATGCTTTTGTTATTGGCAACTTGATGTATGCTTAAATTTGTGTTCATCCTAATATTGCTTTTGGTGTTAATGCCTTGGGAAGATATTTAAGCAACCTAGTTTTAGGTTATTAAAAAGTCGTAAAAAGGTTTTAAGATACTTAATGACCTATATGAAGTTTGATCAGCTTCAAGTCATTATTTTTGTAGGCAAGCCTGATGACCAAAAAATCTACTTTTAGCTTTAACTTTATGAAGACAAGAGTTGTTTCATGGAATAATGTCAAGTAGACACTTACAGCTACTTCTACCTTAAAGGTAACGTATGTCATTTATTGCAAGGCTACTTGCCAAGTTATGTGGTTGAAGAGCTCAATTTTTGGCTTCCACACTATTGAGAGCATATTTGGGTCACGTATGATATATTGCGACAATACTGCTGGCGTCAATTTTTCTCAAGATAATAATATAACTATTTTTAAGCATTTCAATGTTTATTAAAGAGAAAATTCTAGTGTCTCAGACTCAAATTTAGTACATTGCTATAGAGTGCAAACTGTTAAATCCACCAACCAAAGGCTTAACTATTGGATATTTTGGGGGAATTCTATAGCTTATATAAATTTTGTTAATTTTTTTGATGTTTAGGATTAGTGAGAGTTTGAAATTGCACATTTGTTTATTGTTCATTATGAGATATGTAATTTGATAACATCACTTTTATCATCACATCTCTTATGGCATCGTTAAGATGCTTGAACCATTTTGTTAGGATTGCATATCTCATTTAATTATGCTTTCCTTTATCCATCTTGTGTATGAAATGTAAGTTAATTATGTGTATGTTTTTCCTTATCAGATGTAAATTTTTGCATTGTTAATAGCTCATTAATTTTTTTTGACATAATTGATATTTCTTTATAATAATATTTTGTCTTCAATAATTAAGTTAATGCTATCCAATTGAGAGATTGTTAGAATTTTGTGGATTAGCATTATTTAATTATTAGATTAAATTTTAGATTATTAAAATCAATTATGAAAATAAAATTTTTGGTATTTCAATTGATGAATATTAGTTGTTTGGACTTATGATATAAGCGTGTCTATGATTGGTTGGACTCTTGGTATCCAAATGAAGGGTCCCTACTCTCTTTTGGTGATTATAAAATTGTTGCCCCATTAAACAATTTTTATGTGGCACAACATTGATGAGAAACCTAGCCACCAGGAAAATAAGAGTGTCTCCCTCATTCTGGTGTTCGTGATTCAATTAAGTTGACAGACATGGATTTTATCTCATCTTTAGGTACACACCTATTAATCCTTTATAATTGTTATTGTATGATTATGAATATAATATAAATGTGCAACATTTGTCAATAAATTTCCATCAAAGAGAAGCCAATTAAAAGAAAAAGCCGTAGCCTTTGAGAAAGAAGAAGAAATTCATTCTTGCAGTTTCATAGGACAGTCACAAAATCACATTTACATCTTCTTTAAGCATTGGATTGAGCTGAAATTTTGTCATCAAGTGCAGGACATGTGATTCTTCAATCTGAACAGTCAAATTGTTGATTTGTTGCTTTGTTGCTTTTGGTGGGATATATTTAGTCCCTACTGTGTACGAATTTGCTAATTCTTTCGTCTTCTTGATTCTCTATTTGTAAATTTGTTGCTTTAGTTTTTTGGTGAATTTTGAGCAGTCTGTGCACTTCTTTAAAACACTCTTATACTCCTATTTTGATTATAGTAGAGCTTAATTGATTGACTTGTACCCGTGATTTTTATCTCTCACTTTAAAAATCTTGGTACTTATTATCCACCTATAATATTATAGTTACAATAATATATTTATTATTACTCCTCATAAGTTCTTACAAGTTTGGAAAATTTATTTCTGTCTCACATCACGTTTATCACTCTTCCTTGCTAGTCAATGTCTTATACAGAGAAAAACCAAAAATTCAAGTTTTTAAATAAATGAAACCCTCAAACCATTGGGCAGTGCAAGCAACTACTACATCGTCCCTTCCAAAGGCCTATTTTCTAATTTGAGATTGTAGGCAATGGAACACTTGCAACTGGGCCGGGTGTTAATGTTTGCATTAGCCCTGCTAGTAGCTGTTGCAGCTGATCAAACCCTTTCTGCAGCTCCACCAGCACTAAACCAAACCCTACCTGGCTGCAATTACACTTGTGGAAATGTCCAAATTCCGCATCCATTCGGTATAGGCAACTCATCTACACCAGATCAACGACCCTGTTTCTTGTAGGACAAATTTAGTCTTGCTTGCAATAACTCCAAATTAATATGGGGTAACATCACAGTTTTAAACATAAGCATCCCAGGGCATCAAATGGACGTATTCTTTTACGTCTCAAGGTTCTGCAATGATACAAATGACAGCGCCCCCTGGATAATATCTACTTTCAGCATTTCAAGGAAGGAAAACAAGTTCCTAACTGTTGGCTGCAACAGTTATGGCTTTCTCAATAGTTTTTACGACGATAAAACATATTCAACAGGGTGCCTAACAAGATGTTATGGCAAGATGTTATGACAATTTATTGAAACCAAAACATGTATACGACAAACAAATGAGTACATCATGGGGAAAAAAAATGATTTGATTTTCCTAAAATAAATAGGAGTAAAATAAGTATTATTAGTTGTTGATGAGATTCTAAATCATGCATGATTTGTTATGTATGTACATGTAATAAGTTGCTCGGTTCAAAGAAGTTAGATTGAATGATAACCTAATATATCTCTAACAAGATCAAGTTCATATACACATACTATTGGTCAACATATTATAGAAATACACAAAATATACCATAAATGACTATCTAAATGTTTCCTCATTAATTATATCTAAATATAGGTTAAATTAAAAATTTAGTTCTTAAACTTTTTATCCCTTTTGTTTTAATTTTTGCTAAAATAGAATTTTGGTCTCTTATTTGAATTTTTGGTTTTAGTTTAGTCTCAGAAGTTTAAAAACTTTTTAAACTTAAGGGACCAAATTGAAACCAAAAAATCAATTAAGGGATCAAAATTCTATTTTTGCCTTTAATCTTTATTTTTAAAATACTTATATTTTGCTCTTTAACATAAGAAAACATTTATAATTCGGTTCCTTCTTTTTGTAAATATTATAATAATGTTAGATTTGATTCTTATATTTGACAATATTTTTCTTTCAAGTTCTTATATGAAAATTTTCTTCGATAGACAATTCTTATATGAAAAGAAAAACGGCTTAAATATGTTTTAAGTCCTTGCGAATATGGCTTTATCCAAGCAGCCTATACCCCATTGAGAATTTCAACAGAACTTCATTTGCAATAAATGAAGGTCCTATCTAAGCAACCTTCTACTCCAGCCACATACTCAGTGTTTCACAACAAAATTCATGCTGAGAATCCCTTTTTTTAAAAAAAATAACCACTGTTAAACACAAATTTAAAACTCAACTAAGGTGACAAAGCTAATTAACCAATTTGGTCAGCTTAGCGAAAGCTTCACCTACGAATGCCCTCGCTCAGCAACTATAAGTGTCGCTCAGCGAATGCCCAACTCCAAAGGACACCTATATTTGTTCCCCAGGAGCTCTCGCTCAGCGACAACAAGGATAGCTCAGCAAATCAGCTCTAAGGACTTCCATTAACTATTCTAAAACAAGCATCGCTAAGAGAGCATAGTCCTCGCCCAACGATTAACCACCCAAGAGAGCAAGAAGATTCTTAAGACATTCCTCTCACTAAGTGAACACATGTCTCGCTCTGCGGGAAATCTACTACAAAAAGCACCCAAAATTTCAAAACAAGAGATCGCTCAAAGAAGCCGACCTTTGCTCAACAAAAAATCTCCAGGCATTTTGGATGCCTGTACCCACTCACCAAGTCATCTACTCGCTCAACAAACCACTTTTTGGAAAAATTTCAGATTCCACATGAATACTCGCTTAGCGAAATGACCATTCACTTTGCGGATGACTCCCTCTTCCCCAATTCACAATAGTTCAAGAACAATTGCTCAGCAACATCGAGATTCACTCAGCGAAGTTCTAAGCTGGGAACATACTCATACTCCCAAGGCATTCTTGCTTAGTGAGCATAGCCCTCCCTCAGCGATAGCACATAGATGGAACCAAAAACCCTCTTCAAAAAACCCAAAAATCTAATTTTTATCCCTACCGATGCTCAAAATCAATTCCACAAAAGTCAAACAACATCACCCAACATCCAACAACAACATATCTATTAGATTTCATAATCAATACAACATTTCAATAACAAATCATCGCATTCATGATCAAACCCATTTATCAACAAAATCTCAACATAACCCATTCAATCTCGTTTTTCAGCACAAACCAAAACAACACTCTAGCATAAAAACATTCCTAGATTATGAAATCAACAAGTGTAAGCTTTCCTTACCTCTTGGAGCTTCCAAAATCTGAATTTGTGGAAGAGGAGGATGAGAAGAGGAGAACTCTAGAGCCAAAACTTCAGGGAAAGCAATTCTTCTCACCACAAGGGGATGGGATAAGTTTGGAAATCTTGTTATTACTACTGAAGGACTTAAGAGGTAGACTAGAGAGTTTGAGAGAGATTGAGGGTGTTTAGGTTATCTAGCAACAAAATGAGAGGGAAGAGGGGGTTTTAGCGTCTTAAAGGTTTTTCAGCCTTCAAAAGGGCTTTGGGCTTATTCAAGCCCATGGTTCATCTAATCACTCCCTAAGACCTAAACTAACCCAACATCACTATCCACTCGCCAACCCATATAGACACCACCAACAGAGACATTTGGCTTAAACAACATTTTACTCAAGTTCCACAATTCAAATAGAGCTTCCAAGATAACACAACACAGAACAACAACATCACCCATCTACAATTTACTTATTACATCTTAATTACATAAATTAAATTAAATTTCTACTTTCTATTATTAAATCACTAAATCACACATTAGGAAAACATAAGTCTTACATAACCCACACCACTCACTTTTATTATCATATATCCAACGGTTGTAAATAACTTGACCACAGTAAACTACCTACCATCCTTGTCCACCGTAGAATTCGTCTTATAAAAAGGTAAAAACCTTGAACCAAGAGGTATTCAAAACTCATTCATTGCATAATTAATATGTTTCCATTGCTTAATTTCTTAAGTTTTATCGAGTTACATGCACCTCTCACATGCACATATGCATACATAATAGACATGGATGAAACCTTCATTCGGCTCTGTCATATAGTAAGCAAAAGCAATGATCATTCACCTCCCGTATTATTATGTGATTTTGTTTATTAATTTGGTAAGTCAGAATGAAATTTTTGTCACAAGGAAACCCAAAGATGAATTTTTCTTTAATAAAGCAATAATTTGTATATCATGAACATGAATATTATGTTTGGAACAAGATATTACGTAATACTATCAAATCTTTTATTTAGTTTAAAATTTTGAAATCATGTCCATAATAAATAATTATCATTCATATAAAACAAATAATAATAACAAAATACAGGGTCAACCCAAGGATAAGGCTATTAAAGCTCACGCTTTAGGCTTACCAACAAAAAAAATTGTTAGTTTTTGTAAAGCAAAAGGCCCATATATGTTGGCACAAAGACCAACATATAGTTCTCTCATTTAAGGTTACAAAGTCTCTTCCAAAATTTGCTTTATGTCTCACCTACTGTTGGGTTGGCATTGATAAAACATATACTTAAACATCAATAATTTGTTCAAGTGTTTATAAATTTAATTGGTCTTTAATTTGATTGATGTTATCTTTCTCTCTTATTTTTGTTATTCAATAGAAACTAAGATTTAAATGATAAATTAATTATTATAAAATATAATTACATATAATTTTTAATTCATATAAGTATTAAGATAAGATTAATATATATGAAAGTATATAAGTCTACTCTATATTTATACATATTTATAAAAAAAATTCAAACAAAATATAATTAAGATCTAAAGCAATATAAGTAGTACCTCATACTAGGTATCAAATAATAAAAACAAGAATAATTGCTTCAAAATATTCTAAAACTTAATGTTAGGGTCATGCCGCATTATATATTTCTTTGAAATTAAGTATTAGTGTCCTTTAATTTAAAGGAATAACTTTGATATATCCAAAAAAATAAATACTCCTTATCGTAAAAAAATATTCTAATTGGGCAATTGAAATTAATATATATAATAATTAATTGTGCAAAACTTTTACACTAACATTGAATGCCTATTAAACTCATTTTTAAAGAAAAAACTAATAATTAAAAATTTTAATTTAAAATATTTTTTAATATTAATATCTCATTCAAAATTTGTATAAATCAAAGTTATATATACAAATAAGAATATATTGATAAAAGTAATATTTTTTAAAACAAACTTTTTTATAAATTAAAATGATGTGAGATGTGTGTTAACATAAAATTATTTAAATTTATATTAATATTCATAATCATATACATATACATATATCTATATATAATTTATAATTTTATATTATTATTATTATTTAATAGATATTTTTAATTTGATAAAAATATCTGTTGGTAAATATGCATATATATATATATATATATATATATATATATATGCATATTTACCAACAAATATTTTTATAAAATTAAAAAATAAATAAAAAATATATAAATAATTATAATAATATAAAAATTATAAATTATAAATTATAAATTTAACATCCGTGCATGACATGGGTTATTATGCTAGTTAAATTACAATATGCATCCATTTCTCAAGAGATGATAGTATAATTTTTAAAATACGAAAAAAGGAAGATGTAATTTAAGCATTTCTTATAAAAAATCGAAAATATAATATACTTTAATAATTAACCTATCAGGTCTTGGTAATTAGTATTTTTAGTTAAGAAATATTTAATTCTTTTAATAAATTGTTTTGATTATTTAACAAAGAAAGTATTAAATATTTTTTGAATTCTTAGAATATTAAATATTTATAATTTTTAGTTAAAAAATTTCAATTCTTCAACTCATTAGTAAATATATATACTCCTTTTACTTTGAATTATTCGTCATTTAAGGTAATGTACAAGCTTTAAAAAATTATTAATTATACTAATTGTAATAAAAAAGTATTTCTTTTATTATATAAAATATCCTTATTAAAAGAGTTTGAGTGTAGTTAAGAATTAATTAAATTTTTAGGTAAAATATAAATAAATAAGGATTTTTTTAAAATTAAAACTTATAAATATTTTGAAGTTAATTTCAAATGTTTTCAAATAAGTCAAACCTCTTAAAATAAGATTTAATTTAAAAAGTGGCATTCAATCAAAGTAAGAGGTTGAGGTGGGAATGTGGAAGGGGTTGATGAATTGAAGAACTACATTGCGCAATGTAACGGCCTAACTGTCGCTACAGGACAACACTAACATTCAATTGTTTTTTTTTATATAGAAAATATCTTTGATAAGCATATAAACAAACTATTCCTTCATATTACATACGTACACTATTTTAATATACAAATTAATAACTTTATGAATTATCTGTACCAACACCCTTCATTTTGATATACATTAGTAAAGGAGAGAGAAATGTAGAGCTAACTCCCTAATGTTGGTCAAACTATACATCAAAATTAATAGCTACCAAAAACTTTAACTTCAAAAAGGACAATGGGCATCATCACATCTCATTGTCTCCAAGTTAACAGCTAGACTATCAACCCTGATCCGTAGAAGCCACTGATGCTTGTACATCTGCTCCTACGTCAACGACGTGATCATCACAGGCACAATCACATATGCAAACAACGCAAGGGTAAGCTCACATTTAAAATAAACAAATATATTATTAAGGAAAAATAGTAAGAAAGCTCCAATTTAGAAATTTACAATCGAACTAGAATAACAATATATAGCAACCACATCACCCCAAACACAATGACAACAACAACAAGCACCATCAACACCAATAACGATAATCACGAAAGAAATCCTCATTTATATACATATAAGTGATAAGGTCTAAAGAAAATCCAAAAATATATGATTACATTCCAAATCAATGACACCAATCCATGCCAATGCATGAAGACACTACTCTCAAGAGATTTTCAACAACCAAGCGATTAGCTAGGTCTCACCCCCTACCATGGCATCAACAGCATTCAGGGATTGCCAACTTTGATCTATGGATAAGATTATGTGGTTTGTCAGGATAATTGTATGTGGGTGGTGGCTCACCGTGACTCAAGGTTTGCACAACCTTAGCCCCTTACAGAATTGTCCATCCAATTATCCCCAAAGGCCCATTGACAGTTGCCCCATGTCTCATCTAGCACTAGGTTAGAGGCCCTATCTAAGCTGTCAGCTCTAGTTAGCCAACCAATTTGTGTGCTTGCCCACACCATAGCATGAGGTCCATCGTCAGCTACCTCAGCTGCCAACATATACATACAATGCATGTACAACCCAACAACTCCCATATCATCATCATCAAGTCATAATCAATAGTAAACAACCATTTCATCCAACACATCCCTATGAGCCCAATAAAGCATCACACGTAATCACAACCATACAACAACACCAATTAGGCTCAATTCAGCACCTAGCATGGCCACTAAGTAAGGCCTTATCTAAGCAGCCTATACTTCTGCATGTTTTCACAACAAATCATCTAAACAAATGTGGAGGTCCTATCTAAGCAACCTTCCACTTCAACAACATTTTGACATTCTAAAATCCGTTAAGACAATAACATCACAACCAACAATAACTACACAAACCAACAATAACAACACATACCCTCAGAGATCAAACAAATCACCAAGATTTCAAGCCAAAACCTACTTCTGAAAAACATTTGAATACTCAATTTTTCTTAAGATATAAATGTGATATCTTTAGGAGTCAAAAACCTCATCAGTATTCTTAAACCCCTTTCAAAGCAACAACAAAACTCATGCTTAATAATTTTCACTCCAACATAATAACTTTAGAAAATCAAGCATACAAGATAAATATAACTTTTAGAAAATGCATAATACCCTATTTATGTATGTGTGTATAATGGATCACATTATGAAGTAGAAATTTTAAATTCCAAAATGACATATTAAATTCTTAAATAACAGATTAAGTACTGTACTTACAGATTATCTCCTGTATAACAAATTAAATAAATTAGGAAAAATGCACCAGAATTCATTTTCTGAAAGAGATAATCAATTATATATCTTCATAATCGATTATTTTAGAACCAGTATTAGGAAAATTATTCCTGAAGCCTAGATAGTTGATTATTAGCTTCCACAATCGATTATTTCAGAGCCAGAATCACAAAAACAGCTTTTGGAACTCCAGATAATCGATTATGAGGCTCCCATAATTAATTATCTGTGACATAGTTGCACAAAACATGATTTTTCTGCAGAAACTGAAATCCCATCATGCTACAAAACTATATTTCGAATCAATAAGAGTTCCAACATCATCAATCCAGCTCAACCAAGCTCATACGCATCAGATTATACAACTGATTCAATGTTTCATCACTAAAATCACAAATCTCCCCAAAAACCCATTTTCACCCAAAAATACTAAACGTAGCAGCATTCACGGATATTCAACTATTTTCAAAGCATGAAATCAACATACCAACAATCACTAACATAAAACAACTATGGGTAAGCTTCCCTTACCTTTTAGAGTCTCTAAATTTCAAATAACTGAAAGAAGAGAGAAAGAAAACTTGAACTTTTTGAGCCCAACTTCGAGAAGAGCCTTCAAGAAGAAGAACAACCACAGTTCTACTTGTTGGATTTGAGGAAACAAATAGAAGAGAGCTAGAGAGATTTTGGAGGAAGAACTTAAAAAGGGAAAAGTGAGGAAAAGGACAGACCTATCCTCTTTTTATAAAGAATTTGGGCCCAAAAGCGCCTTCGGCCCATCAAGGCCCAACTTTCGCCTCCGAACACTCCTAGGCTTAAAACTGGAAAAACTCCACTGTTTCCTAACTAAACCAGCTAAGATACCACCAATAGTGACATTTAGCTCAAACAACTGTCTCTCAAATTCCACTAGTCAAACCGAAGTCTCCAAGACAACACAACATAAAATAACAACTACACATCCACAATTTATTTATTACATCTTAATTACAATACTAAATTTAATTTCCACTTTCGATTATTAAACCAATATATCACACATTAGGAAAACACTAGGGTTACACGGGGCACTTTTAAAGTAAGAGACAGGAAACCCTTAAGCTAGAAAAAGTTGCATTCACTCAACTAGAAGCAGGAGTAAAAGAGTCCTTAGATGCTCCTTTTACAATGGAGGAGGTTAGAAGGGCTGTATGGGATTGTGAAAGTTTGAAGAGTGTTGGACCTAATGGACTTAACTTTGGCTTCCTCAAAGATTTTTGGGAGGACATAAAGCCAGATTTTATGACTTTCGTAAGCGAATTTCATAAGAGTAGAAGGTTAGCGAATGGATCAAATTCATCTTTTATTGTCTTAATTTCGAAAAAGGAAAATCTATAGAAGCTTGGAGAGTACAATCCTATATCATTCATTGGATGTATGTACAAGGCGCTATCTAAGGTGTTGGCCAATCAGTTGAGAATGGGGATGCATATATTGATTTCTCATACTCAATCTGCGTTTGTTAAAACTAGATAGATTTTAGATGGGGTACTCATAGCCAATGAAGTGTTATATGAGGCTCAAAAGAAGAAACAAGAGAGTGATGTTCAAGGTGGATTTTGAGAAAGCTTACAATTCAATGGAATGGGATTTTTTGGACAATATTATGCAAAAGATGGGTGTTACTGAAATGTGGAGAAAGTGGATTGATTAGTGCTTGTCATCTTCTAAAGGAATATAGGACATCAAACTGGTTGGAACAACCCAAAGCATAACCCAATCCATCCTTAAAATACATCGAATCTAAATTCAAAACTTGAACCTAATCACCTGTCCTTAGAATTTTGATATAACATAATACTTTATGCCTGATATGACATTCTATGATTTGAATAAGAAGATTAAGATAAAATTTGATTTGTATTTTGACTCATTGTTATGTGAACCATTATATGAAAATACTTTTATCAATTTCTTGCTAAGATATAGTTTTCTCTCTTTTTAAAGGAAGGGCATGTAAAGACTTTTTCAATCAAACGTATGCATTCATTTGAATTTGTCAAACCAAAACATATACTTGATGTACAAAGTAGATAAAATCTTAATATAATAAAATACAAAATATACTGTTTCAAAACTCTTGAAAAAAAAATAAATGGAAATAGAAATGTTAAGAATAAGAAACATGTAAAAGTTATCTTGTCATAAGAAAATAAAATATAGAAAAAATAGAACCTTCTCACCTTAGATTCCTAAAGACTTTTTTTTTTCCCTCTCCTAAAAACTTCTTTATAAATAACATTTGAAGTAATGTCTGAAATATACATAAGTTAAACCCTTTTTGTCATTGTGTATGTTTTTATCCTGAATAGTTTAAATATTGCTATACTTTCAATTAAATTAAATTTATATCCCCATTTATTGTGTATATTAACTTCAGTAATTAAAATATTGTTAAGTTTTTACTTAAAAATTTTATTCTCATGCAATAAAAATATTAATTATAATATTTTAAAAATTGATAGACTTTTATGTAATTAAAATTACAATTCTCGTATGACGTAAACATTTGACAAACTATTATCACATTTAAGACTAAAAAAAAATTACCAGTGAAGAAAAGTAAACATAAGTAGTTAATAAAATAATTTAGTTTCTACAAAAGTAAATGTAAATAAATATTTAGTGATTTTATGTATAGTTTTCACCTTGTTAATTAAATGCATATATTTATCTATATAATTTAAATGCTAATGCAGTTTCATGTAAATTTTTTATTAATTTTTATCTTATATTTTAACACTTCACTAATTTTTAACTATTCAAAGTAATTATATATCAAATAATTTTATCCAATATAAATTACTGATTTAAAAAATAATAAAAATAAGTTTATTATTTTTTCATCTTATTGTATAAATAACTAAAATATTAAGAAAAATACAATTTTTTAGATAAAAAGTATAACTAATAAATGAAATTGATGAAGAAAAATATTGATTTTTCTTAAAAGTAACACCTAAGTGATAAATATAACATCCCTATTTTTGCCTATCAAGTTATTTTCCAGATTATTTTGGATTTATTTCTTGAGAACTGGATGGAAACCTCAAAAATTTGATTCTTACAGTTATGATTATATTAGTAAATAATATTTAATTTAGATTTTTAATAATTTTTAGAGAATAGAGCCTAGAAATTGGCAAAATAACCATTTCGACTCTAAAAAGTCAGATAACAGAATTAATAAACAAACATAGCTAGAAGTGTTTAAAATTTATTTTTAAATCATTAATATACTTATAATAATTAATAATAATTTTAATTTTTTGGAACTTTATTGAGTTTTTTGGGAAATAACAAAAATACCCTTGGTTAATTGCGGGAACCAACCAGAGACTTTTTGATTACAAAATATTTTGAAAATTTTATACTAAGTATATTTCATTATAAAAAAAAAATTTGAAAGAGAAATAGTGAAAAATATAATAACCCTATTTAATTGTTTTTAACTATTTTTCTAATATTCGACGATTTACTTTTGAAAAATCAAGAACAAATTTCAAAAATTTGATTTCCACCATTTCGCTCAGAATTTCAAGAGTTATCTAATTATGATTTTAGTAATTTTTTCGAGTTGGAGCCCCAAAAAATTAGAAAATGACAATTTTGTCCCTATTTCTTAGCATTAAGGACTTGCATGAGAAAAAGATTCCATTGGCATTAAGATGTCAATTAGAGCTTGGAATCATGTCATATATATTCAATTATAATTTTGGAAATTTTCTAGAATTCTTGTGTAAAATAACCAAAATGTCTCTAGGTGTTTGTAAGCGTAACCTATATTGGTTTAACATCCAAAAATGGTGAAAATAGAAATCCCAATTCAAGTATAGGTAAAATATTTAATTTTAGAATTTTTATAAAAATTTTGGTATTTATTGAATTAAAATGGATTTATTATGATTTTTTTTGCGTAAAAATACATAATAAATAGATAAAATTTGAAATAAATTAAAATTAATTATTAGAGATTTATTTTTGATAAAATATAATGTATTTGTCTAGTTTTACAATTAATTGGATTTTTTATATTAAGAGTTAATTTTTTCAAGTTTAGTCAATTTTATCGGTATCAGTTAATTTACTTACAGATAAAAATTGACATATGGAAGCTTGGACAGCTAGTGGAGCACATTCCCAACCCTAAAAGAGGTGATTCACCACCTATTTGGATTATGTATCCCTAAATTGGATTAAAAATAAATAAAAAATTGAATTTATGACATAATGACTTATGTAAGCACATGGACACCTAAGCTTCCATTTTCCTCTATATATAGCCCACTCTTGGACAGCATTTTCATCACCTCTCCCTCTCTCTATTTGGCCAAAAATTAGAGAGCTTCTCTCCCTAGAAAAATTTCTTTTACTTTGTTTTTATGCTAAAATTTTACTAGTTTTTCCAACCAATAAAGTTATCTTTCTAGGAGCTTTGCATCAACAATTCTATCCTCCTCATCAACCATCTTTGAGGTAATGGGGGGAGTGAGGTTGGTTCTAAATCACAGTCACTTTGCATGTTGGTAGGAATGATTTTTTTCCTAAACTCGTTTAGGCATAAGTTATATAATCATCATTGTTATACTATTTGACGTTAAACTTTAATTTTTGTTAAATTGTTACTCTACTTAAATTTAGATTATTAAATAATAATTGCTAAGTTGTTACTCTATTCAAATTTAGATTATTAAATTATAATTACTAAGTTGTTACTTTACTCAAATTTATACTAGAAAATTATAATTGTTCATTTGTTACTCTGCTCAAATTTAAACTATAATTGCTAAGTTGTTACTCTACTCAAATTTAGAAATTAAAATATATTTATTAAGATGTTATTCTGCCCAAATTATAATTAGTAAATTGTTATTCTGCTAAGTAGTTATACTGCCAAAATTTTGGTGATTACTAAATTATTATCATGTAATTTCTGCAATATAAGGCAGAAATGTTATTGGTACTTAAATTAAATTAGATCAAAGAAACCTTTGTTTGAGAAGTAGGAATTTGATAGATTAGTGAGTAATGTAAAGCAAGTGACATGTAGTGGCATTGCACCCTGTTAGGGAAGTTACAGTTTGGTATGTTGAGGAATGAAAAGTAAGGACCCACTTGCGAAGGTCTTAGGGGTAGGCATCAAGTAGTGAAAGTCTCAATGGTCAGGGCAGTGTCCTCAAGCAGAGATATTCACCTGACCAAGTTCGATAACTGTTATTTTTCTCAATAATGATGAGGACTATACATGTGATGATGTTGATGAGGTATACGTACTCCTAGTCACTTTTCAGGTTCTATTGAGAACTATTATTCATTAATGAGAAGTATGGATCCATATCGAGTTAAGGATAGTATAACATAGAATAAACTTTAAGTTCCCCTCTATTGTTGTAACACCCTTTTTTTTTCTAATGCATGATTCAATGTTGTTATATTTAAAAAGTGAAAATTAGATATGTAATCTAGGTAATTAAAAGAAATAAATGAATTGTTGTTATGTATGACTTGTGGTATGTGATGATGGTTGTGTGTTGCTTATTTGAAATTCTAGTTTGAATTTAAGAAACTTGAGATTTGTACTTGAGCCAAATTGGGTGTGTTGTTGGAGTAATTTTGGGCTTTTGAGGGAAAATAGTTAAGTTAGACTAGTTGTGAGATATGGGGAGTGGTTTGATGAGCTATGGGCCTAAGTTAGCCCAAAGTCCATGTGAGAGCTCTAGGAGGTCGTGGTATAAAAGGAGAGAAGGGGGGAAGTTTCTCTCATTCTCCCATTCTCATTCTCTCTCTTCTCTTCATCTCTCTCTAGAATATCTCAAGTTAGCAAGGGTGTTAAAGAACTCCAAGTTCATTCTGTGCTTTGGGTGAGAGGAGTAGCAATCTTTGGAAATTTTGGCTCACGACATTGAATTCTCAAGTAACTTAAATTCAAATTCAAGAGCTTTTAGAGGTAAAGGAAGCTTACTTAAGTTGTAATTTGATTGGTTGAGTGTTGTTAAAGGTGATTCTTGTATTGGATAGTGTTGATAACTAATTGATTTAGACTATTGTGGAATTGAGTGTTAAAATGAGTTTTTGTTTGAGTTTGGATGATTTGTTGGTATGGATTGTTTTGTTTGCAAACCTTTGTTGAATATATTGATCTTGGACATTGTGTGAATCTGTAGGATCTTGTTTGAACTAGATTAAAGTAAGGATGAGTGAAAAAGTAAGATTTTGGATTTTTGTTCGAAGAGAGTCGCTGGGTGACTTAAGGCCTCACTAAGTGAGAGTACCCTAGAGCTGGGATAAAATTGTCAGGTTGAAGATTCATTAAGCAACCATTGCTGTCGTTGAACGAGTGTTCTGGAGGTAGGATGAATGAGTGAATAAAATAGGAGATTTGCTAAGCAAAAATCACTTCGCTGAGCGAGTGATCATAAGGATTCTAGAAATTTTCCAAAAAGTGGTTCACTGAGCGAGTAGAATACTTGCTGGGCAAGGGATGAGTGAAACAAAGTGTTTTGAAGGTGTTCGCTAAGCGAGACCTATAACACCCCAAATTTCAAGTATTAAAGAAACCACAAGGTAACTCTTAGTATCATGTGTTATTGGATAAAAGACACTTTAAGAATTATTGTTATTATTATATTATTATTATATCTCTTATTATTATTGTTGTTCCTATTGTTGTTATTATTATATTTATTGTTGTTGTTGTAGTAATTATTATTATTATTTATTATTATTTTTGTGTTATGTTGTTGTTATTATTATTATTATTAACAATTTAGTATTAGAAATTAGTAGGGATGTTATCATAGAATCCAAAAGAGCATCTAGGGCCCTATTTGGGACTAAAGCCCACTAAGCTACATACCTACCCACATGTTATAAGAAGGGAATAGGGAAGGAGAATTAGGTTTAGCCATCACAAAATAGAAGAAGAAAGAAGGTAGAGAGAATGAGGAGAAAAGTAAGAAGAAAAGGAAGAGAAAGAGGAAGAATAGAAACTGGAGAACTTAGAACTCAGCTTTGCATGTCCCTAAAGGCGAGTGCTCTCCCCCATGTCTTTCCTTGTCCTTTATGTTGTGCTTATTTATCTATTTACCTTTTCCCCCTCTTTATGCCTAAGTTAGGGTTTTGATGGGTTTTGAGGGGATTATGAGTGAGTGAAGAGTTTATAGATTAGATTGACCAATTATCAAAGTAGAAGAAGTGAGTAAGAATTTAATTATTTGTTTTGGAGTATTTAAAAGCTAAAGATAATAAGAAAAAGAAATCAAAATTCGTACCTTGGATCTACCCGACAGGGTTAGATAGGCTCTAGGCGTGTACAACCTTGGTTATTCTGTTTTTTGTGCCTATGAACTCCTTTTTGTAGTTGTTAATTCATTATTGCTCCTTTTCTTATGCCTCGTTAAGTTCATACTTGTGATTGTTATTTACCTTAAGAAAACTGAGTGTGATATGAACTTATATCAATGTTTCATGATAACAGCCTATGAAAAGCTGTAAGCAATGTATGTGACCATGCATCATAACATTTGAGTTATATGATGAGGAAAGTATGTAGGAATCTGCCAGGTGGAGGCTGGGATGGGTTGTCTAACCCTAGCCTTGAGGGTTATCTAGTTGGGAAAACTCCAATGGTCCATGCTGATCCCATGGAGCCGAGGCATACTGGCAAAACTGGATAACCCTGACTAGTTGCTGGGGGATATCATACTAGTTGAGGATACGAAAGCCGAAGGAATCAATATCGATCACACTTCTTATGGCTGTGCATTTACTCCTAGTCTACTTTTTGACAAATTTAAGTTGGTACCACATATGCATGAGTAGTAATTTAAGAACATAACATGCATATGTATCTTATTGTAATGTGATATTTTGAAGTATGATACGTTGTAACTATGTGAAATTTGTATGACCTTGTTCATGAGCGATTGATGTAATGTGTACACGTGTGAAAATGTAATTGTGTCTTATGATGAAGTGTCAAGATTATGTATATGTGACCATGTTATGCATGTATGTTATTCTTGTCTGATGAAAGAAAACAAGGTGTATGTCTAGTTATTAAGCAAAGCATGTGAAATAAATGTATGCTTATAATTAGGATTGTCTTTGCTACCTTAAGGATATGTGAAAGGCTAAACCCTAAGATAGCGTTATGAGGGTTATAGTTGGATAATAACAGTTGTGACAGAGATAGAGAAAGGGTGAATTCCCATACGGCGTAATAGAAAGGTATAGGACTAGTAAGAGAGAACAAGATGAAAGTATTAAGGTAAGTATTAAGGTAAGCATTAAGGGAGGGTCAAGAGTATTTTAGAATGTCTGTAGCCTTAGACTTGACCCCTAGAGACAACTTTGAATATTAAAAGGAAGAAGAGTAAATTCTAAACATGAAGGGTTTAAATACTAGAGATGGTTTTCGAAAAGAAAACATAAGTAATGAGGATGAGTTCTTAGGTTAGGAATGAGATAGTAAGCTTGTATAATAGTTGTGAGAATGAAAGAGGAGTTAACAGGAAGTATTGACTATTGAAAAGTGTAGACTTGGCCATAGGAATGGAGAATTATGAGAGACCTAGTAAGGCTAAAGCCATGAGAGATAAGTGATGAATGTTGTCCGAGTAGAAGATTCTAACCTAGCCGTAGAACCCTTAGAGCACTCATTGAGACATTATGTCTCACTCCTTTAAGTTTCTTCTTTATCAGGATACAGGTGAAGACATATGCAGATGGAGTTTGGAGTCACGTGCAAGAAGACGTAATCTAGTTTACGTTGTGTTTTTGTATTCTTCTTTATATTTTGTACGATATTTTTCAGGTGATAAATGAGTTATATTAGGCATATATGTTTTTTTATTGTATTGTTCCTATAATATCTAATTATATTTATGGGTAGCATTTGCATGTTGTTTCTACCTTTTTAAGTTTGTTTTCTTTCGTTCTTAGAAATCTAGACCTAGTTACGATAATACCCCTTAGGGTTTTACATTAATGGTATCAGAGCAAGTTGTCGGTGTCTCGGAAAAGGCTACCTACAGAGGGTTCTGACTGGTGAAGGGTTCTAACCAACAAGGAAGTTGAGTGAAGTGTCACCGAGTGAAGTGTCGTAGAGTGTGAGCTGCCGAGATGTTGACTCTCAATAGGATGTTATGATATGAACTTTGATATTGTGTGGTGTTACAAGACCTATCCTCACTGAGCGAATTGGAGCCTTGGAGATTTATGGCTCTCTGTTGTAAGTTTTTCGCTGTACGAAAAATATGTTCGCTGAGCGAGAATTATACTTGAGACTTTGCTGCTCTCTAGACTGGCTACTCGCTGAGCGACATTTATGTTTGTTGAGCGAAGGGTGAGAAGGAAAGCTTGGATTCGCTGACTAATCCTTATTGTTGCTGAGCGAGAACCCTAGGTACAGAGAAAGAGGTCATCTTTATAGTTGAGTTCGCTGAGCGGGACTTACACTCACTGAGCAAGAACCCTCGAGAGAGAAAGTGTGCTCTCTGTATGAAAGGTACTCAATAAACAAGCATAAGGGACGCTAAGCAAACTTGTATTTCTATTGTATTATGTGAGAATTTGTAGGAAAATGGTAGTTGAGTGGAAGGTTGCTTAGGTAGAACTTCCACTAGTTGCAGCGTGTTGTAATGGTGAGATATCTTACAAAGGGTGTTGGTTGCTTAAATAGAACCTCACCTAAGACGTGTGAGATGTCTCATGAGGTATGTGCTGCCTGGACAGAGCTTTACCTGTTGACCATGCAAGAGGCTGGATTGGGCCTGCATGGGGTTGATAGTGATTGTTGGACCACATGTGGTGCTGAGCAGGCCACATGGTGTTATGTTGATAGGGCTCATGCATTCATGCATAGGTTGTTGGCTGAGATTGTGTAGGTGTCATGCCGTGTGCAGGTAGGCATGGAAGTTAGATGGTTGACAAGAGACGGGCCTCCAACCTAGTGCTTGGATAAGACGTGGGGTCAAAAAGATGGGCTTAGAGGATAAGTGGATGGGCAATTCCGTAGGGGGCCAAGGCAGTGCAGGCCTTGTGTCATGGCAAGCCACCACCCACATTCACTTATCCCGACAAACCACTGAGCTTATCCATGGATTAGAGTTTTGGCAATCCTTGAATGGTGCTTAAAAGGCATGGTTGATCGCCCAGAATGTAGAAAATCTCTCAAGAGTCGTGTTATTCATGCATTGACATGTGTGTTGAAAGCATGGTGTGTTGTGTTGTAATGTATGTAAACCATTCTTTGATGAATTTGATTCCAAACCTGGTAAATGATGGTTTGATGATATGAATTGCATATTTTATAGTTGTTTTTGTTTCGTAAGCTTACTCTTGCCTTGCTATTTTGTCTTGTTATGGTTGCTGTTATTGTTGGTTGTGGTTATGTGTATTACTGTGACTGTGATGATCACGTCATTTGGCGTGGGAGCAGAGGGTGAAGCTTCAGCAACCCCGACTTCCCACAGTTGATGCATGGAGGTCTGAATGGAGATGGTAGAAGGCCCTTTATAGGTGGAGCTCTTCTGGAAGCTCTCCTCTTTTTGGGGTTGATGTTTGTGTTTGTATAGTTGATCAGCTGTAGGGAGTTTCAATTTTTGTGTCCTTCTCCCTTGGTGTTGTATATCAGTTTGTATATTATATTATTTCATATATGTATATATATTTCACAGTATGTATGATGTTGTAATAATATTTAATATTCATTATTGAATATCTTCGTTATGTGTGGGGTTGTATGTGGTACTGTAGTGACAGAGGGTCGTTACACTTTTTGGCATCAGAGTTGGTCGTGTCTTTTGGGATGACCTATGGGAAATAGGTCCATTATGCTTTTGTTGTGTGTTTATAACCTATTAATTTGTGTTGATTGTTTCCTTGCGTTGATTAGTATGGATCCTTTCATGAGTGAAGTGATCAGGTTTGAATAGTTGATAAGTTGTTGTGGTTGGTTTTGTAGAATTCCAATGAGGAGGTCTAACCAACCACCACCACCACCTCTAGTTGATTTCTCCCAAATAGTCTAAGCTATAGAGGTGATGGTTGCTACTATGGCCCAATAGCACTGTGGCCTAGCAACAGACCCCCATGGCTTAGCAGCACCAAGCTGCTATAGCTTAATTGAGATGTCTCGAGCTACTGTTGAGGCTACTCATGTTGCTATGCCTCCCAAGTTCCAAGGGTTGGCCAAGTTTAGGAAGAATGACCTACCCTAGTTAAAGGGTGAGTCAGATCTAGACGCTGCAGACTTATAGATGCGTGAGATAGAGAAGATATTTAGGGCAATGGCTTGCCCTGATGATAGAAAGGTTACCTATGCTACATATATGCTTATAGGTGAAGCCGAATATTGGTGGCAAGGAGCTCAATGGCTGATGGGGGCCTGGGGTGAGGCTGTCACCTGGGCTAACTTCCGAGAGCACTTCCTGGAGAAGTATTTTCTAGCAAGTGTAGGACATACAAAGGAGATGGAGTTCATGAGATGTATCAAGGGAACATGACGATGAGCGAGTATGCAGGCAAGTTTAAGTACTTGGCCCAATTTTATTCTCAAGCGACTACCGAGGAGTGAAGGTGTCGCAAATTTGAAGAAGGTTTGAGGCACGAGCTGAAGAGAATGATAGTCCCCATGACTATCAAAGAGTTTCTTATTCTGGTGGAGAAGGAAAAAATAGTAGAGCAGTTGGAGTCTGGCACTCGAGTAGTGAGGACTCAAGGTAGTGGATCATCTGCATCCAGGAAAGGAGGGCAACAGAGGAAGCCCTACAGCAGACCTTAAAGTCAGCCATACTCCTCTAGACCTTAGTAGCCTAGGACTTTAGCTCCTAAAGTCATTCTTCGGTCACCCCACAGACTAGATCGCAGGAGTTTAGATGCTACAGGTGTAGAGGGCCACATTATATGAGTCAATGCCCTCTGAAGAGCAATGTATGTTATAAGTGTCAACAGCCTGGACATATAGCCAGAGAATGCACAGCTTTAGTAAAGGCAGAGTCTGTTGTGAATGTTGCACGAGCTACGAGACCTACAGCAACTGGACGTGTTTTAGCCATGAGTAGAGTAGAAGCCGCTCGTTTTGATGATCTTATTTGGGCCAAGTGTGAGATAGCTGGTACTTCCCTATTTGTGCTGTTTGATTCTAGAGCTACTCATTCCTTTATTCCTTATGAGTGTGTGGAAAGGTTGTAGTTGTCTACCTGTCCTCTGTTGTTTGATTTGCTTGTTTCTACATTGACTGCTACCCTTGTGGTAACATCGATGGTTTGTAGTAAGTGGACGAAGGTATAAGGTGAACCTGATCTGTCTTCCTTTGATGGAGCTAGATGTGGTTTTGTGAATAGATTAGTTGTCTTCCAACCACATTTATGGCTCTTTGTTGTAAGTTTTTTGCTTGGGCGAAAAATATGTTCGATGAGCAAGAATCATACCTGAAACTTGGCTGCTCTCTAGAGTGGCTACTCGCTGAGTGACACTCATGTTCGGTAAGCGAAGGGTGAAAGGGAAAGCTTGGATTCACTGAGCGACCCTTGTTGTCATTGAGCAAGAACCTCGGGTACAGAAAATGAGGTCATCTCTGTGGTTGAGTTTGCTGAGCGAGACTTACAATCCCTGAGCGAGAACCCTCAAGAGGGAAAATGTGCTCTTTATATGGAAGGTACTCATTGAGAGAGCATAAGGGTCTCTAAGCAAACCTGTATTTCTGTTGTATTGTATGAGAATTTGTAAGAAAATGGTAGAGTGGAAGGTTGCTCAGGTAGAACTTCCACTAATTGCAATGTGTTGTGATGGTGAGATATCTTACAAAAGGTGTTGGTTGCTTAAATAGAACCTCACCTAAGACATGTGAGATGTCTCGTGAAGTATATGCTGCCTGGACGGAGCCTTACCTATTGACCATGCAAAAGGCTGGATTGGGCCTGCATGGGGTTGATAATGATTGTTGGGCCACAGTGGTGCTGAGCAGGCCATGTGGTGTTATGTTGATATATATATATATATATATATATATAAAGAGAGAGAGAGAGAGAGAGAGATTAATGAATGGTTGTATTTGAGTTGTTGTTGTGGCTCATGCATTCATGCATATGTTGTTGGTTGAGGTTGTGTTGGTCTCATGCCATGTATAGGTAGGCATAGAAGTTGGATGGTTGACAAGAGCTGCGGCTCAAACAAGCTTCCAACTTAGTTCCTGAATAAGATGTGGGGTCAAAAAGATAGGCCTAGGGGATGAGTGGATGGGTAATTCCATAGGGGGTCAAGGCGGTGCAAGCCTTGTGTTGCTGTAAGCCACCACCCACATTCACTTATCCTAACAAACCATTGAGCTTATCCATGGATCAGAGTTTTGGCAATTCCTGAATAGTGCTTAAAAGGCCATGGTAGAGGGTAAGACCTGGTTGATTGCTCGGAATGTAGAAAATCTCTCGAGAGTCGTGTTATTCATGCATTGATATGTGGTGTTGAAAGCATGGTGTTTTGTGTTGTAATGTATGTAAACCATTCTTTGATGAATTTAATTCCAAATCTGGTAAATGATGGTTTGATGATATGAATTGTATATTTTATGGTTGTTTTTGTTTCGTAAGCTTACCCTTGCCTTGCTGTTTTTTCTTGTCATGGTTGTTGTTGTTGTTAGTTGTGGTTATGTGTATTGTTGTAACTGTGATGATCACGTCATTTGGTGTAGGAGCAGAGGGTGAAGCTTCAACAGACCCGGCTCCCCACAGTTAATGCATGGAGGTCTAAGCAGAAATAGTAGAAGGCCCTTTATGGGTGGAGCTCTTCTGGAAGCTTTCTTCTTTTTGGGGTTGATGTATGTGTTTGTATAGTTGACCAGCTATAAGGAGTTTTAGTTTTTGTGTCCCTCTCCCTTGGTGTTGTATATCGGTTTGTATATTATATTATTTCATATCATGTATATATGTATGATGTTGTAATAATATTTAATATTCATTATTGAATATCTTTGTTATGTATGGGGTTATATGTGGTATTGTAGCGACAGAGGGTCATTACAATTGTCAACTGTGTTTTTTCTATATTTCATAATAGATTTCCTGCCATACATGTGAAAGTGATTTTAAAACAAATCACCTTACTCCATTACTTTTCTTTTACGCATGATTGATCGCTGTTAATGAAGACTCGACTATTAATGAGGACCTATAAACCTAGTCCGATGGCGTGTTATTTTATGGGATAGGATAGACGAACACTGCTCTAACTAGAATCTTTTTGATGTACTGGGAATACGTAGTAACTATTTTGATGTATATTTTGATCTTCCTGTGTTTCAATTATTTTATCGTAACTATGAAACCATGATGTACAGTTCTACGATGAATATATATAGATTTTATTTTTTTACTACCATTTCCAAATTCTTTTAAAATTAGAAATTTTCTATTATAAAAATCAAAAAGAATTTACCAGTATTTTCATCAATTTAAACTTCATTACTAATTAAGTAATTAAATAAATACAAGTTATGTTTAATGTGAAAGAGTGTCAAAATAAAAGTTTATGTGTGCCTATTTCATTTTCATAATATCATGCCCATGTATTATCTATTATGAGTTTATTAACTATGTATTGTCAATGTAAAAGTTTTTACACTATCAATTGTTTAGAAATCACTATTGAACTACGACTTTTAAGGTAATTATTGTAAAATCAAAAAACTTACTGTATATGGTAATTTGTGATTGAATGATAATATAAAATTGTTTTATACTATTAGTGCATTGCCTATTTTCTCATCTATTATTTATGAGTGAAGGGGAAAAGTGAGAGATTTCAGAAATGGTCATAAGAGAGAGAAGGAAACCGCTACAAGGAGACCGAAGGGGGAAATTACAAAACAATTGAAGAGGAGTATAATAGGAATTACGATGTAGAGGGTATAAATGATATTACACTGTTAAACGAGTGGGAAAAAATTCTTCCATATATTGACACGTGGCCCCAGGTCTTCCTTTCATGCAGTGTATTGATATATTGATAGAAGATAGAATAGATAAATTATGGGTTAGTTAGACTTAGAGGGTGTCTAAAACCATTTTACGTTTGGGCGCAGGGCTGATATTCTAATCTTGTAAAGTTGCTCCTGTAGCTCAAACTCTTGCACAACTTGTCAGTGTTTGATCTCATTTTAATAATATTTTCTTTTATACATGTTCAGTCTATAGGACGTGTGATAAATAACAATTATAGAAAAAATTAAAGCTAAAAGGAATAGCGCATGTGAGTGTTAACATGGATTAATTCGGCATTCAAAATAAACAACGCTACTATTTGTGCACGTAGGGGTGACAAAATGGGTCAATCCATCATCAACCTGTTAAAATCGAGGTAAGGTGGGTTGACTCACCAGTGAGAAGTAGGTTGAAGTGTTTAACCTTTTTCACTTAGTAACAGGTTGTTAAAAAAACAGATTGGCGGGTTAACCAGTCCCATTATCAACCCACCTATTTTTAAAAAAAAAAATCAATTAAATTTGAATATTTTTTTATTGTCATCTAATTGAATATTTGAATTAAATTAAATAAATTTTATTATAATACACATAACACATCATATCACTTTGATTCTTTGACATATAATTTTATTATTATTTTAATATACATTAAATATATGTTACGAACAAATATTGTAATTGATAAATATTTATATACTCAATTGCAAATTTGCAATACTTTAATAAAGAGAACTTATTTAAAAAAGGTTATTTTAAGAAATTGTAATTACAAATTATTATTAACTAAATCGCATAAATAGGTAAATTGAAGTATTAATACACCCGTCTATTAATATATTTAATTAAAATTTAATGAACTTTAATTATTTTAAGGGAGGGTGGTGACAAAATGTCAAATTATCATCACATTCACAAGTTGTTAGCGAGTAGCGTGATTTGGGAATTTCCCTGTTACGAATGCGTATTTGCGGAACAGAGCTGTGTGTGTGTTTTAGTTTAATTACTGTTTTTAAATATATATATATATATATATATATATATATATATATATATATTAATGTCTAGTATAATAACTAAAAAGAAGGAGAAATAAAAAAAAAAGCTTTGGGCCGTGAATTGACCTGCCCAACCGGCGATAACCAGCGAGTGAGACGGATTGGCAGGTTTTATTGGCTGACTCACACTGCCAAAAATGGCCGTGCGTTTTGCCACCCCTGTGCATACAATTGTCATAAGTATAAAAACTCCTTTTAATTATTAAAAGAAATATGATTGTTTTTTTAAATAATATTTTGTCGATTTTTAAAATAATTATTTTTAAAATTAATCCATTTGTAAACATGCTTAGAAACAAACTACTTAACTCGTGTGAAGTCGTGCCTATTAATTATATACATTTGTCGCATGGTGGGAAGAGGTAGTTTAATTTCTGTTTTGATGCATTAAAAGATAGGAAATAAATACACACCTGTTTTACATGTTTCATTCCTTGTCTTTTCAATTACAAAACCATTTCTTAAAAAAAAAAAAGATATATTACTTTTTATATATGTAAAAATGATATTAGTTTTTCAAGAGTTTAATAATTATGTACTGACAATGTAAAATGTCATCTAATCAAAAATCATTATTAATATAATTTTTAAAGTATTTATTATAAAAATCAATAAACATACAATAAATGATAGTTTGTGATTAGATGATAGTGTAAAACTATTTTATATTATCAATGCATGACCATTAAACTTTTAATATTTGCCTAAACTAAATGAAAGTCTGTAATTTGTATATATTTTTTCTTGCATTCAACCAAATTTGCATTTATGCTGCAATGGAATCCTTTTTTTGGTGGATGGTGATAAGTATTCGAGCATTTCCACGCCACAAAAATAGAAGTTAACTACAATATTCACCGCCCCCTATTAATGATTACTGGACAAGTTCTTTTCCCAATGACTTGTGGTCTACGTGTTTATCCCTTTTATTATTGGATTAAAATTATTTATCCCTTTCATTATTTTATGAAGATTTTTTATTGGATGATAATGTAAAATTACTTTACACTGTCAATGCATAACATTAACTCAAATATTAATCAGTACTTTGGAAACATTGATTGAAGAATTAAAAATAATGCTTTTATTAATAATAAATTCTTGTCATAATTTTTTATCTATTTTAATGTAATTTTGAATTGAAATTGTTATTCATTAATTTCTTAATTCACTCCTTTAAAACACTGATTAGGAAGACCTTTTAAGTTAAAAACTCTTTTAAATATGCAATGTTACGGCTAAACTGACTCATTTATTCTTTGTTTTATTTTGGCCTATCTTTCTTAAAAAATAAGTACTAATATTTATTGATTGTTCTCCACATAAACAGGAATAGATTTGTTAGAAGAGTAGAAAGGAGAATCTTGGACGTTCCATAAAAAATAATTATAATAACTGATAATGCAGTTTCACATTCAAAGGAGTCACTCAATTTCTTTTTTTTTTTTTTTTTTTTTTAATCTCCAATATTTCCAAATTATCGAAAGTGCCACGGACTATATTCTTCCCAATACAGCCAAACCAATGTACCCAATGTATATAACGCATCAGTTGGAAAGATATACATCTATTGGTGCATACCAGTAAAATTAAACGTTTGCTTTAATTATCTTTCATAACCAAGTCCTACACAGTGCCATGCTTTCTAGGAGTTAATATCTTCTATATAAGGAAGTGTCGTTGTTTGAACGAATTTATAGTGAGAGAGTTCAAATACGAATAAATTAACAATCGTGAAATTTAAGAAAGATGATAAAAACAAGTGTTGGCATCCAGAGCCAATATTGGATTATATGGCCGAAAGTAACAAATATTAAGCAAGAGTTAGTTACCGACCCGGCTAATTAATTAATCGGACTTTTCCTCTGTTCTTTTGCTTTTTATTTTTGGATTACCATATTGGTGATAGAGAATCCTAACTAAGTGTTGAGGAATTTTTGGAAAAGCATTTTGATTTTCAAAACTGAAAGGAGTGTAAGAAGAAATTCAAGACTCGGTAAGATTTCAGGATACGAGGAGTTATAAAGAAAAATCAAAATATATTAGAACACATGATAGAACAAAATCTTATGTGAAGACATGATAACCCCAATTTATTACAATCATGTTCTAAATTGCAATTGCGATTGTGATTGCAGTCGCGGTTGCAGGTTGCAGCCATTGCGATTGTGGGTATTGTGACTATTGCGATATAGATTGTGGTCGTTGCGGCGTGAAATTATTATATGTTTGCACCAAACGTAAAAAAAAATCTATAATTATTGTTATATCTTTTATTTATAAGGTTATATATATTTTCATTCATTTTTTAAATTTTCTATCATTTTTATGAATAATTGAAAATAGATTTATAATAAAAATAGAGGTATATAAATCTAAACAAATCTAGAAAGCAATAGGAATACAAAAGTAATTGGCCTAACATACATTTAAAAAAGATTTTGTCTCATTAACACAAAAACAAGAAACGTAAAGCTACATATATAAATCTAAAGAAATCTCAAATAGATATAATGAAAAAGAAATGGTCTATTAGATGAACATAATTGCCTTCAAGTTTGATTGTCATCAATTATCTAAAAAGCAACGCCACCTTTTAAAGATGCATTGTCACTACAAAAGAAAACATGATAAAAACCCATAATTAATAGCATAAAATTATATGAGCATCAAGGTTTTCTTTTTCACAAATAGAGTCCCATATGTAAGATAAAAGTTTTTAAATAGTTAAGTAAAATCAATCAAACAAAGATAATAGAAGTATAACTCACATGATACTTGTTACCATATGGTAGAGTGGTGAGAAAGATCATAACCTCCACTTTCACTTTGGCTATTACCCTTGTGTAGCTCTTTGTCCAAAGAAATAATCAAAAATTTCACCACTTTGCTGTTGATAATAAGGATCATGATAATTTATTAATGATTGGTGGTATGGGGGAGTTTGGTCACTTGTATATTGATTGTATGCATTGAAATAAGGGTATTGATAAACTGGTGGTAGATAGTACCCTAATAATATTATTGTATCACAATAAAAAATAAAATATTTTACCTATATTGTAAATAAATGGTTAAATACTAATCATTTATGTAGATTTATAAATACACATGACGGTATCACCAAAATAAATACCAACAAAATATTACAAAAAAAGTCTAATTATTTACATATATTATAAATAAATACTAATCTAACATACAACTAAAATAACGAAACTATTGATGTAGATTTATATTAATCTATTTTACTAATTTACCAATTTTCTTCTTAAGTGTTCATAATTAATATTCATAATTTACTAATTAATCATAATGATATTCATAATTTATCAATTAATAATAATTAAGTCTCTCTAGTTTACTAATTTTCTTCTAGAGTATTCATAATTAATCCCTCTAAAAATTACATTTTTATTCAAAAATTTAATCCCCCAATTTTTTTTATATCAATTATCTATTTTTGCTTCCAAATTTCTTTAATTTCTCAAATTAATTTTTTTTCCAATTATCCCTTTCTCCACATTGTTGCCTGCTGCCATAAAAAATTATCTTTTCTCACTTAACATTTAATCTTTTTTTATCAAATAATCCTTCCTTTAAAAATTTATTTATTTATTTATTTTCCATTTCCTCCATAAAATTGTTTCTTCCTCCCCTCTAAATTTTTCAAATTGAAAAATTTTCCTCTTTTTTATAAAAACACCAAGCATGAAAGTAAAAAAAAAAAAAAAAAAACCCACCCCAAGTTTCCCCACCCCCCTGGCCGGCGCCAGCAAAGTTTCTCCTCCTCCTTCCCCCCCACCCCCGGCGCCATCGACATTTCTCGCCCCCCCCCCTGCATATGATATGAAAACATTCTAGTAAGTAGAAATTGACTTTTTGGGGAAAGCGCTTAGTCAAAATATTAGACAGTGCAAACATGTGAAGCCAGCCAGCACCTGTTCAACGGCATGCCATATCCATACATATACACAGCTCGAAAAGTGCAATAAAATAGAGTAAGGAAGAGTGAAACAAAAGTAAGGAGAGGTGAGAAATGAAAAGTGGCAGAAAACAGAAATAAGGAAAATGGGACGCATGACATTATTTTAATATATAGTAATAAAATAGACAATCAATATAAAAAACATAAATTCCTCAATCATATATATTATTTACATTCGTCACTAAGAATCGACTCCCCTCACATAGGGGCTACTACTGGTGGCATAGGAACCAGCTCGATGGCTGCTTGTGGTTGCGACACGGGAACCACCTGCCCATTTCTTTTTCTTATGCAACGGCACATCCATGGTTCTAAATTGCGGTCCGCAACCGCAATTGCGGCCGCAACGTAAAGGTTTTTGGACTCACCGCAACCGTATCGCGACCGCAATTGCAGCTACATCAACCGCATTTTTTCACAATTTTCCGCAATATTAGGGATTTCAATGAAAACGCAACAACGACCGCAACCGCAATTTAGAACCATGGGCACATCCAATGCCAAATGGAGGTCACAATAAACGCGATGGTGGTAAAAAACACCACCGTGACAATCAGCGGGATCACCCAAGGGGGTTTATCCAAGGATTGACCTGGTATGTTAGACCCGTAAGAAAATAGGTCAATTGGATGTATTGATTTTTTAATACTCACATGAGTATCAGCCAAGTTGTTGAGAGTTGGGACGCTTTGTTCAGTAGCAGGGTCCCCCGCCACACCAGCGGGGGCAATCTTCCCTGTCGTTGGAGCAGTGGCAGGAGGAAATGATGTATGGGCCGAGGCAAGTAGAGGGAGGAGAAGGAGGAGGAAGAGGAGAGGGAATGGGCGTCTAGAGGAGGGAGCCATCGGAGACTGGTAGAGAGTGTGAGGCGAGATGATGTTGTGTGCAAGGGGTGAAGGCTCCGTAGGGAAGGCGAGGAAGAAGGAGTTGGTCTAATGTACCTTTATAATATTTATTTGAGGCCTTTGGGTAACAAGTGTCAATTTCTAGTGCTTCTACACTACTCTAACTTTCCAATTATGCCCCCCTTCATCTATTCTATTTACTTATCTAAGAAAACAATTCTAACTGCTAGCTATACGTGTCATTCTCATGGTAAAAGTTTTTCTACTCAACCATTTTGCCCTGTTGGTCATTTTAATTTTCAACCTGCTTAGCAAATAGCTTGCACGTAATGTTTACAATATAGTATTATATATCCAATTTTTATAATATTGCCTTATATGCATAGCAATTTATAATTATAATTTATAAACACACACATATATAGTGATAAAACTAAAAAATCGTTAATTACGTGATCTGAAAATTTCGTTTAAAATATAAAATATGTTGTTATTTATATTAAGTGAATAATATTTTATTTAAATGCGTGTATTGTGAAAACTTATGAGATTGAAATTTTTATATGAAAAATCAATTTAAATTTAATTAGCTAATATATTTGCTAGAAAATAGTATTTTGACTCTATATTTAATAATCTAATTTAAAATAATTCTATTGATTAATCTTTATATGAAAATGTTGAAAAATTTTACATAAATATATTGAAATATAATTTATTGAATATATTTTTATTGGAAAATAATTTTAAATTATTTCTTCAATAAAATTATAAATAAAATGTTTTCTACAATTCTTCATTTATTACATAAATACTCATCAACAATATTTTTCATATACCATTGAACGTATGGATCAACTAGCATAGAATTGTTTCAAAATGATCTCAAGTTTGAGTCTTAAGTATACAGTTGCATTAAATACTTAAGAGAGCTTTGCTTCTCAAGGTACTCCTATCTGACTTAAGCAGGATTATCTCCAATTCGAGATACTTGTGGCCTCTACCCAAAAAATATTTTTTACATCAACATTGTAGGAGATTTAAGTTTTAGATGAAATCAAGAGAGAAAATGTTCAAACTAATCCTTGAGTTAGAGATGATGGTCAAGTAAAGTCATTTAGAGTAACAATTCCTTAATTCCTAATAGTAGAAATAAAGTTCGTATAAAGTAATCCATTTCCATTAATCATTAATTAGACCCCATTTGGTAAATAATAAAAAAAGTTAAATATATATTTCCTAGAATTTTTGTGTTTTAAGAATTTTCAAAATTCAAACACATGTATTTTTTTATCATTTAAAAAAGTTTAATATCTACAACTTTATGGGAGAAATAATTTATATATAAACTAGTGAAATTAATTAAACGTGACCTATATGATTAATTGAATTTTTAATTTTTCAAAATTAGCCTATTTGAGAAATCTTTTGATAATATTTAAGTAATATTATAAAATTAAATTATTATTCATAATTATGTCAGAATATAATTTTTTTTAGAAAAATATATCCATATTTTATTTTTTAGCAAAATAATAAATAGGTAGGTCTTCTTCAGGTAATATTGTTAATAAGATTTTTTGTTTATCAAAATTACATGAGTAATTGATTTATTAAATATATTTGTGTTACAAAATACTTTTATATTATTTCTTCTCCAACACCCTAAATAAAATATTTTCTAATTGCTTCATACCTTGCATAAATATACTTCAACAATATTTTTATTTTTTAATTTTGAAGGAGATTTCATTTTTAGATGAAAATATAATTTTGTTACATATATTGAGGGAAAAATTTTTCAAGCTAATATTTTATGATATTTGATTAAGTATCTCTTATAGACATGTGAGACTAATCCTTGAGTTACTAAAAATGGTCTACTAAAATCTTTTTTGGAATAACAGATTTTGAGTTGTTAACATTGAAGGTATGTTTAACCTAACAACTAAAAATACTCTTGTACAAAATAATTATTTTAATTTATATATATATGGAAAATATATTTTTTATAAAAAAAAATTTCAATTAATTTTTCTCTAACATCATAAATAAAATATTTTTTTAATTATTTTATGCATTAGATAAATACACCTCAACAATATTTTTCTTTTTTACATATTTTAATTATATTTTTTGATATAATGATTTTGAAACATGTATAATAGTGTGATGCTTAAAAATCAACATGGTCCGTGCAATAGCACGGATACCGTACTAGTATATATATAAACTATACATATATAAACTATACATTTGATGTCTTTCTTTGCTACGTGTCATATTGTAGGCAAATGATACTCTTCTTTTTCAACTTTCATATAGCAGTATTTTTCCCATTTTGACCTATTGATTGCAATGGGTTACTTTGTCGGTGGGCCAATTTTGTTAACACCTTTTTTTATTACCCCATTATTCCTCTCCATTTGTAATACGGTTAGATTTTCTTATTCCAGCAGAAAAAGACGGTGAGTGCATATTGCTAAACGCAGATAATGAACAGGAATGGCTATTGGAATATTATAAAATTAAATAATTCATATATAATATTTTACTATTTCATGAATTTTTAAATTCAAACACGTGTATGTTTTTACCATTTATAAATTATAAAATATACAATTTTACGAGAAAATAATTTTTATATAAATTAATGAAATTAACTAAACATAATTTATCTAAGTAATTTTAGTTATAGTTATGCATTGTCAGTGTAAAAAATTTTACACTATCAACCAATTAAAAATCACTGTTGGTATGACTTTTAAGGTAGTTATTGTAAAAGTCAACAAACTTACTATACATGTCGGTTTGTGATTCGATGACAGTATAAAACTACTTTTTATTGTCAGTACATGACCTATTCTCTCTCTCTCTATGTGTATATATATATATATATATATTGCAAAATAGTTTTAAATTAGTTCTCCACTAACATCATAAATAAAATATTTTCTAATTGCTTCATATAAATATACCTTAATAATATTTTTAGTTTGTACATTGTAGGTGATCTAAGTTTTAGTCTTTTCAATGAAAATATAATTACATATATTGATGGAGAAATTGATGATGATATAGGTATTCAATCAAATTAGTTAATCATTAAATTTTTAAATGATATAACAAAAAAATATTATATTCAAAGAGATGTTTCAGAAAATATAATATGATGCAATTTATATACTTCATATATATTTTACCTTTTATTTTGTGTTATGCATACTTTATTGTATTACAACATGTAAACAACTTTGACTTTTTTTTCATAGTCAATTGTATGTTGTTATTTCAAGAGTGAAAAATAAATCTTACCCAAACATTATGGTTTGTGACGAAGAAAATCAAAGTTGTTAAATAACAAAAAATATTGTATATAAAAAATTATTCTAAAAAATATAATATAATGTAATTATATACTTTATCTATATTTTACATTTTTTTTATCTTATTTAAGAGTTTTTTATATTATTGTATATTAAGTTTTAATATTTTCTATGATTATAAATGAAATTAAAATTAAAATAGATACCTTGCATATCATAGGTAGAGAACTAGTTTTTTATATAAGAGAATTTTTCTGAAAGAGTTAATCTCAAAAATTGGTAACTGAAATTGTAATGGTCGGTTAAATTTGTCCCTAAAATTAATAAAATGCTAAAATGATCCATAAAATTTAACATTGTCAATCAATTTAATCCCCAAAGTTGTAATTGATGATAAAATTAATTCTTGAAATAAATAAAATGGCAAAATGGTTCTTAATATTACAAATTACAAACAATTTAGTCTCTAAAATTATAATGGTCGGTCAAAATGGTCCCTAAAATTAAAAGTTTTAATTATACTTTTTGCTTCTAACTTTTAAAAATTTGTAAATTTTGTCCTTAAAGTTTTTTTTTTTGCATATTTTAACCCTAAACTTATATAATTTCGTAAATTTTGTCCTAACGTTTGAAAATTCGCGCATTTTTCCCCTCAAGCACAATTGAGTTTTTAGAAAATGATAAAAGTGTTAGATATAGGATTTGAACCCTTCGCCCATTGTTCTCTGCAACCACCATAACCATTAAATCATCTAGCTTGTTTAATTTATACATATAAAATATATTATATATACCATTTTTGTATTTGTTAATTACACTTTTAGTTCCATAAGTGTATATTTAAATTAAATTATGAAAAGATGTTAAAAATTAAGATGATAAACTTATTTATTAAATATTCTTATTTTAATTATATAAATTTATAAGTTATACAAATTTATTTATTAAATTATATAAAATCATTCATTGGTTAAATTACATAATATATTATAAATTTATTTATTAAATATTTTTATTTTTGAATAACTATCCTACAAATAAAAGGGTAAAAGATGAGTAAATAATTCATAAAATTTTCAAAGTTTGAAATAAAAAATACAATTAATCCCTTTTAATTTTAAGGGCCAATTTAACTGATCATTATAATTTTAAGGATCATATTGTCATTTTATTTATTTCAAGGACCAAGTTTACCATCCATTACAATTTTAAGGACTAAATTAATTGATAATTTACAATTTTAGGGACCATTTTGCTATTTTTCAAAGTAGGTCCATGTTGCTTGTCACACAAGGTTTTGTTCCACAACAATCGTCTATAGTTATTTACTTTCCAATTTTATACCAAATTGGTCTTCGTATGGGACTATGCTTAAATCACAGTGTAAACTCATTTCTGTCCAATTAAAATCACATTGTTAACAACATGCTTCAATTTAGTTCGTGCAACTCAAATCTTAATTTAGGATATGTAAGTTCTTCGTTTGCTAATAACATTGTGTTTGTTGCATTACATTATGATAGTACTTTCTAACCCGATAAGCTCAACAAAACATACAATCTTTATATGCTATAGAATAGTAGAAAGTAAACAGACACCAAGTACATTCTGCACAGACTGTTTCTGAAATGAAATTTCTATTGTAAAATGTATGAACACGTTTTAATATTGTGTATGACCCGTTATATAGCATATATATACAGGGTTTTAATCCTTAAGTTGATTATATATGATGTGTGAGAGATTTTCAAAATAAATGAAAGGTTGTATCCTTTCATGAAAATATGTTTCTATTCATATAAATGTGTAAGTATGAATAGATGTGACTCTTTACCAAGAGTCATGAGATGTGTTTCTTTGAAAACTGAACCAACAAACAAGTGAAAGAACTAAAGATTCAAAATTTGAAATTTGAATGTAGTTTGTCGTTAAAATTTAGAAGATTTAAATGAAAAGTTAGTGTCACAGAGCAATCAAATTGAGGCTAGTCATGTCATAACCATCTTTTTTGTAGTATAATTATTTCATTACTTCTTTCTTATTTCTGAAAGAAATGCGAGTCAGAATCCTTTCTTATTTCTTATTTCCTTGCACATCGCTAACACGACCCAATGCTGCCATTTCTCTTTTTTTTTATATTCTACATATGTCTTTCTCTTTTATTATTTTTAGATATATTGCTTTAGATCCTTGAGTCATACATGTAATAAATCCTTTGGCATATCTTGTTGGGGAAACAACATCGAAACACCCACGATGACGCTTAAGATCAAGATCATGTCGCTACGCTACTACTCTAGCATGTTTCCCCACTTTGTTTTAATTTTCTTCGTTCTCTTCTTCCATTGTCTTGGACTGCACCTCCTCCAACTAATGGGGAATTGATGTCAAAGTTTCATAGCTACTGTGAGCAACATTCCTGTGATACACCCTCCGACCAACGTCCATGCATAACACCCCTAGACTTGCCCTAATCCACCCAACAAGCCTGCCACTCCTTGAGCCCAAAAACTAATCAACTAAAACGCTCCCATAGTTGGAAATGGTCCTAAATTTAAAGGGGTGGGTTTTGGTTGAATTGAGCATTTTGGGCTTGAATTCGACCTAACCCGACTGATGATCACCCTTAATCTCCAATACTTCCAAATTATTGAAAGTGCCACGGACTATTCTTCCTAATACAACTAAACTAATGTACCCAATGTATATAATGCATCAGTTGGAGAGATATACATCTATTGGTGCATACTAGTAAAATTAAACGTTTACTTTAGTTATCTTTCATAGCCAGGACCTATACAGAGTGGCGGATCCAAAAATTTTCTTTAGTGGAGGCAAGGAAGTAATGTATAATATTGTCACACAAAAAAATATTATAAATTTTTACAAAATACATAATGTCATGTCAAAAAAAAAAAAAAAACCAAAATACCTATGCTTCTACAAATTACGATAGCCCTTTAAGCATTTTCTTATCTTGGAAATGTTGTATGATTTTTTCACTGTCAATACTATCAAAAATATCTCTCTATGTATGTAACTAAACAATCATTCAACCATTTATCTCCCATACGATTGCACATTCCATTCTTCACAAAATTCATTCTAGAGAAACATCTTTCAATTATTGCAGTTGTCATAGGCAAAATCAAAGCTAAATTCAGAAGTAAATATATCATAGGATACATAATATCCTTTCTAGTTTTCACCATCATTTCAAAAAGATTAACAATCTCATTTAACTTTGAAAAATGATCATTAGACTGAACATCTATGATAAAAGTTTCAACTTGACTATCAAGCCCCATAAGCTCCACTGAAGAAAATTCTGATGGATAAAACTTAGTCAAACGAATAATCTTTTCCTTATCAAATGCAAGAAATGAATCTCTTGGACTCAAGCTTGCTACACGAAAAAACGACTCAATGTTCATGTTACCAATCTTTATCTCTTTTGGGAATTTTTTTTTTCTCTCAACCTCTATGCAACCCCATTTCACAGTACCAATCTTTTTCTCTTTCTATTTGAGATGGTCACAGTGACGTGTGTTTGTGTTACCATGTCTATTTGGTATTAGAGGAATTGAGAATAGTAAAAATTAAAAGTGTAAAGTGATAAAATTAGTACCAATTTTTTTTCTCTTTTATCTTTTATAACTCTTTACATTCAATTTTTTTTTTAAATATCTTACGGGAGCAATACCTATTTTTTTACGGGGGCAAATTTTTTTTTATTAAATATATTCAAGCAAAAAAATTACCTTGTGGGGGCAATTGCCCCCATCGCACTACACGTACATCCGTCCCCCAGTGCCGTGCTCTCTAGGAATTAATATCTTCTATATAGGAAGCGTCATTGTTTGAACAAAACTCTAGTGAGAGTTCAAATTCAAATAAACCATCATGAAATCTAAGAAAGATGATAAAAACTAGTGTGCTGGCATCCGGAGCCAATATTGGATTTTATAGCCGATAGTAACAAATATCAAGCAAGAGTTAGTTACCCTACACGGCTAGTTAATTGATTGGACTTTCCTTCTTTTGTTTTGCTTTTTATTTTTGGATTACAATATTAGTGGTAGAGAATCTTAACTAAGTGTTGTGGAATTTTAATGAGTAAATCACCAATTTAATTCTTAAAATTGTAATAATTCATTAAATTGATTTTTGGAATTAATAAAATACTAATATGGTTACTGAAATTATACATAGTCAGTCAATTTTGTCCCTAAAATTATAATAGATGGTCAAATTAATTTCTAAAATAAATAAAATAGCAAAATAATTCTTGAAATTGTAAATTATCAATCAATTAATCCCTAAAACTATAATAGTTGGTTAAATTGGTTCTTAAAATTAAAAAGACTTAAACGTATTTGTTGCCTCCTAACTTTTAAAATTTTAGGAATTTTGTTCCTAAATTTTTTTTCATAGATTTTGACCTTAAACTTATATAATTTTGCAAATTTTGTCCTAACGTTCAAAAATTTGCGCATTTTTCTCCTAAAACGAAATTAAGCCTTTAGAAAGTAGTAAAAGTATTAGAGGTGAGATTTAAACCCTTGACCCTTTCTTCTCCACAACCACAAAACCATTAAATTTTTCAACTTGTTTAGTTTATATATAAAAAATATATTATATATACCATTTCTGTATTTGTTAATTACACTTTTGATTTCCTTAGTATATGTTTAAATTTACTGCATAAAAAAATATTAAAAGGTAAGATGATAAATTTATTTTGTTAAATATTTTTATTTTAATTATTTATATTTATAAATTATATAAATTTATCTATTAAATTATATAGAATTATTTATTAGTAAAATTATTAAATAACTTATAAATATTTTTATTAAATATTTTTATTTTTGAACAACTATCCTACAAATAAAAAGGTGGAGGATGTATAAATAATTTTTAGACAATAAATAATTTCATATAACTAAATAAATAAATTTGTATAATTAAAATAAAAATGTTTAATAAATAAATTTATTATCTTAACTTTTAATTTTTTTATACAAATATAAACATATACTTAGGAAATCAAAAATGCAATTAACAAATGCAATAATGATATATATAATATATTTTTTATATGTAAACTAAATAAGCCAAATAATTTAGTGGCTTTGTTGGCAATTGAGAAAAAGAGAGTGTAGGGTTCAAATCCTATTTCCATCATTTTTATTTTTTTAAAGATGCAATTTTATTTGAAGCACAGTCGCACAATGTAAACACTTCTCTTGATGAAATTTAAACCTTGATTGGCTATATTGTAAAGTTAAGGCATGTTGCAAATTTGGTGCAATTTTTTTTTTTTGTTTCTTATGAGTGTCTTTTTTAGGATACAATTTTATTCAAAGCACAGTCGTACACTAAATATGAGCACTTTTCAAGATTTGGTTGACTATATTGTAAACTTAAGCCACCTTGTAAATTTAGGTACAGTTACTTAAATGTTTTCTATGTTGTTCTCTAATAAGAGTTATTTAATATTGACTTTAAATGATGACTTTTATTATAGAGATAACACTAATTTTAATTAAAAAATGATACCAACACAAAGAATTGTGTCAAAGTATTGTCTTTCCAAAAATCCAAAATAATTAACAAAAGAAAGTTGCCTCTTTATATGAGAACCGGCGAAAGATGGCTAAAGTGATGGTGACTGCAGGATCGAAGTGAGCTCCTGAGATATGACCAACAGAGTAATCGTGACCATTGCAATCAGCCCCCCCGTGACACAAACGCCTGGAAATGTGACTGAGCCATATATCTTATTCACTGCCACAGAGCCGCAACCAGCAAATACCACAAAATATGTGCCAATGACTTCTGCGATCACCTAGTGACAATCCAAAGAAAAAAAACAATCCACCCTCATTTTATTTCACTTCTATAAATATTGCGTCTACTTGTGTTGTGCAAATGTTAATTCTTGTGAGATAATCAAGCCACTGACCTTCTGTGCGAGGGTTACAACATAGTTTGATGAACAGTTATGTAATATGTCATAGATTCTGAAAGGGCTAGGGGAAACACCCTTTTACATACTTGACATTTCTTCTTCTTGGATGCCTTCAGCTTTGGTGGCCATTGGTGTAAATGTGTCCGAGTGGCATTTAGTTTGAGATAAACATTTTCTCACTTGGAGATTTAAATGGACGAGAAATACCGTTTGTTAAAAAAAATAATTGCATGAAGTTATATACTAAGGTTATTCCGTGATTTTTGACAAACTAACAACTTCATTTTTTATTTTTTTTTAACTTTTAAATAACCAATCAAATTCGTGCAAACTTGTAACGTATAATAGCAGAACTGGAAATGATTTTAGATAGATTCCGTTTTAAAGATAATAACCACTAGGGAATTTGTTTCGGATACACAATGAAAATGATACATCTAAATTGATAGAGCCAAAAATTTATTGCTTGTTTGTTTTAGGATTAGAAAATCAAATTTTGCAGTTATTCATAAAAGAACATCTTTCAATAAAAATAATTTTACTAAAATTAATTTTATTTAACTTTAAAACAACGGTCCTAGTTGAGATAAACTGGGATAAATATCCAATGCAGTGCTGCTAATTCTATAAATCTATTCCTTGAGCCGAACCTAGAAGCCACCGTGTGAACCAAAAACCAATAGGATAAGCTAGCTTTGACAGTTAAAACATCCAAATTTCAGATACAAATTCAAATAGAATAAATTAAAATAATAAAAAGGATAATTATAAACCGAGTTTAATGGCTATCCATTTTTAGGGTTTAAATCCTACTTCCAACATTTTTACATCATGGATGGTCTATTAACGTTAGGATAAAATTTGCAAAATTATGTAAGTTTAAGGTTAAATGTGTGAGAAAAAACTTTAGAGGCATAATTTGTAAAATTTTGAAAGTTAGAGGACAAAAAGTGCAATTAAGCCTTTGTAATTTTAGGGACTAATCTAACTGACTATTATAATTTCAGAGACCATTTTGCTATTATATTAATTTCAAGGACTAATTTGATTGTCAATTACAATTTTAAGAACTAAATTGATTGATAATGTACAATTTTAAGGACTATTTTATTGTTTTATTAATTTTAGGGACTAATCTGATCAACTATTATAATTTTAGGGACTAAATTGGTGATTCACTCAATTTTTACTAGATAATTGGGCTGGTAAAAATTAAGTTTAGTTATGTAAATATGATTTGTTATTTATTATTATTGAAGTTATATTATCTAGATATCTAGATATGTATAAAGATTAAAAAAATTAAAAAATAATTTCAAACTTAATTAATATTTAGATGATTATGATAAATGAATGAATTATAATTATAAATGAATGAAATATTTAATTACCGTAAAAATAACAATAAACAAAATTTTAAATTAATTTATAATTATTTTCATTATAAGATTTTAAATAAAATTAGAATACCAATAAAAAGTATAATTTTGATGAAAAACACATTATTTTAAATACGGAAATAAACTTTCATGCATATGATATGAAGACATTCTAGTAAGTAGAAATTGACTTTTTGGGCACAGTGTTTAATCAAAATATTAGACAGTGCAAACATGTGAAGCCAGCCAGCGCCTGTTCAACGGCATGCCATATCCATATGTATACACAGTTCGAAAAGTCCAATAGTTTACATTTGTCACTAAGAATCCACTTCCCTCATATAGGGGCTGCTACTGGTGGCATAGGAACCAGCTCGATGGCTGCTTATGGTTGCGACATGGGAACTGTTTCAAAACTCAGCTTTAAGCCGGCTCACTTGCCACCTATCCTGGCTAGCATAGCCACGTGTACTCCAAACAATAATCCCTTACTATCTTGGTCTGATTTTATAACTATCTCGTTATGGCGTGGAAAGCGCCTAACGACAAGGAAAGTGTGTAATGAGACACCCAAACGCACCACCTAACCTTAACAGAATTTTCCTCCAAAGCACTCTATATAAAGAGCTCCACATTCACCAGGTACTCACGCTCTCTCATTTTCACTCACTCTTGCACCCTTACTAACTTGAACATCGGAGTCTTTGCAGGTGCCACCACCGGAGACGTCTAAAACTACCATGGGAGCTTAGCGGAGATCTTCTCTCATGTTCACCACACAACATTGGCGTCGTCTGTGGAAAACGTTTTCTGATTCTCTTCACCTTCTTCATTGTTCAAAGATCTATTCGTGATGGTTAGCGCGAGAAATCGCAAGTTTGTTATGGCACCTTCGCCATCGAAGCTTCCATCGCCATTGCCTAGGGATGGTGAAGTTGTTTCCGCCATGCCCAAAGCGGTCCCTGAGGCAAACGGTGTTCTGGCACCGTTAGTCACTATGACTGACCTCATTGCATTATTGCAGCAGCAAAGAGAGACGCTGAAGGAACAGGAAAGGATTATTGCAGAGCTTCGAGCGGAAAGGGAGAGTAAAAAAGTTATGGAGAATAGCTATGACCACACTGAAAGGTCTGCAACATCTGCTTTGAGACTAGGTGGTGCTGCGTTGGAGATGTAGGATGCGCACATGGCAGTGGAGGTGAATGAAGACGATGAGATGATTCCGTTCAACCTTTCTTTGTCAACGAGAATATTGAATTTACAGGTTCCAAAGCAGCTAAAACAGCTGCCTTCGTTGGAGTTGTATGATGGATCTACTGATCCAAACGATCACCTCTCGGTGTTTGAATCGGCAATCTCCTATAAAGGAGCTTCTGTCTCGTTGACATGTAGAGCATTCTCGCTCTCGCTGAGGGTAATGGCACTAAAATGGTTTCAGTCTTTGGAGTTGAGATCCATTGACTCCTGGGTGATGCTGAGAGAGAAGTTTAAGATCGCCTTTGCAACTAGCAAGGCTAGACCAAAAACCAAGGCAGACCTGAGGAGAATCTGCCAAGGCACGAATGAGCTGTAGAGAAATTATATTAGTAGGTTTAGTTAGGAGGTGAAGGCAGTTGAGAACCTGGAGCCCGGAGTGGTGTTGATGCTGGCTAAGGACGGGGTAAAGGAAGGTTCCCCTTTCTTTATGTCAATTGCTAAAACGCCTCCGACTTCAATGGAGCAATATTTGAAGAAGGCGGAGAAATACATTAACTATGAGAATGTGCTTGAGGTCAGGAAAGCGAAAATAGCCGAGAATGTAACGCAGAAGAAGAAACGCAATCAAAGGCAAACAAATCGCCTCGTCATGAGGACCGGGGTTTGTACAAAGGAGGACCGAGATTCGAGGAGTATATGCTGTTGAACATCTCTAGAGGAAGAATTTTGAATGAGATATTCAATGTAGAATTTGTCGAAGAAGAGATAAAATCCCCAAAGCCGATAAGAAATAGAGAAGGCGAAGATTAATCCAAGTATTGCTGATATCATAGGGCACTGGGGCATGATACGGATGAATGCTATTAATTAAAGGATGCTATTGAATTGTTGATTAGGCGAGGGAGACTTAGCCGCTTTTTGAAGTAGAGTGGAGGCAATTGCGGTAGATTTTGACATTCCTCACCACTAAAGAGGGACAGAACAAAGAGTCCTAGGAAGGGGCATTCCCTACCTAGGAGAAAGAGATCACCATGCAGACATAGTCCTATGAGAGGCCATTCCCCACCTCGGTCATCATGTGATGACGCTGAGGTTCAAGTTATACGATGGCAGTCACTAAGACAATCATCATCCTGACAACCCATAAGATCTCCTACTCATTCTCCCACCAGGAGTCATGAGATCATATATGTCATAGTGGGCAGATTTTCTGGAGGAGGCCCATTGAATAATGCAAGAAAAAGACATGCTAGAGAAGTATTGACAACCTCAGTGCATGTTGGCGATAATCCTGCTAAGAAGAGGGCACCACCATTAAGCTTTGATGATTTTGACTATGTTGACGTAGTGTCGAATCATGATGACCCCCTTGTGGTAAAGGCTCTCATGGCAAATAAAGAGGTGCATAGGCTCCTGGTGGATATTAGAAGCTCCGCCGACGTTATGTTTTATGAGCTTTTTAAGAAGTTAAAAATTATAGAATTCGAGTTGATGCCATATAATGAAGATTTAATCAGAATCTTAGGGCACCACATTACACCAGTTGGATACATAAAATTGCATGTGACCTTTGGGAAGCCACCTTTTACGAAGACTGTGACTACCCGATTTATTGTACTAGACGCCAAATCCTCCTACAATGCAATTTTGGAGAGATCGACGTTAAACACTCTTGAAGTTTTTATCTCAATTTCACATCTTGTGATGAAGTTTATGGGACATAACATGGAGGTAGTCACTTTGCGAGGAGACCAGAAAAGGGTGAGGGAATGCTATAAGGAGTCTCTAAAAGTGGGCCCTAAACCCGAGATGGAGTACAAACTTAACCTCGGGAAAGGTGAAGTGTTGTTGATAGAATTAAACTGCCAGGATGAGATAAAGCGAGATTCCTGGATACCCCGTCCGGAGCCAGAAGGGGGGTGCATCCTAGTCTAGATTGGGAAAGAAACTGGTCAGGTCGTGACAATTGATGCTGACCTGGAGGAGAAGATGAAGGAGGATCTATCAACTCTTATGAAGAACAATGTCGGCTTGTTTGCTTGGAAGCCAACAGACATGCCCAACATAAATCCTACTTTCTTTTGCCACTGGTTAAAAGTGGATCCTTTAGTAAAGCCGGTATGTCAATGGAGAAAGAAGATGGCCACAGAGCGCTTACAGGAGATTGAGAGGCAGGTTAAGGAATTGTTGAAAGCCGGGTTCATCCAAAAGGTGAAATATACCACTTGGCTTCCCAACATGGTGCTTGTTAAGAAACGTAATGGTAAATGGAGGATGTGTGTTAATTACACTGATCTTAACAAGCATTGCCCAAAAGATTCATCCCCTCTCCCCAACATCGACAGATTGGTGGATGGTTTTTTCGGGTTTCGTTATCTTTCCTTCATGGATGCTTACTCAAGATATAAGAAAATTCCTCCATACTCAGGCGATCAGGAGAAGACAACCTTCATGACTGAGAAGGCCAATTATTGTTATAAGGTCATGTCTTTTGGGTTGAAGAATGCCAGAGCCACATATCAGAGGATGATGAATAAGGTGTTTGAGGAGCAGATAGGGCGTAATTTAGAAGTATATGTGGATGATATAATTGTAAAAAGTGCCACTGCTGAGACGTATCTTCAAGATTTAGAAGAAACTTTCGCCCAACTAGCAAAGTACAATGTGAGGTTGAACCCCAATAAATGTACGTTTGGAATTTCGACGGGAAATTCTTGGGGTATATGTTATCTGTAACATCCCGGGCGTTGACGAGGGCGGGGAGTGATCGCCGGTGCAAAAGAGATGAGGCACGGACAATGAGCGACTCCTGGCAGGCTTCCAGCGGGAGGGGTACATGAATGAATCGAATACACACCCGAACGAGAGGGATCCAGAGGCTGTGCGGGTATGGGACTGTATAGTTGAGGATAGCTTAAAGGAATTAATAAGTGCTACCTATACCAACAAGATGCATCTACTTTTCAGTAGCCTATCACTTAAGAACTCCACAGTTAAGCGTGCTTGACTTGAAGCGATTTAGGGATGGGTGACCTACTGGGAAGTTTCCTAGGAAGCGTGTGAGTGAGGACAAAGCACGCTGAAAAGTCTTGTGTTGGTTTGTGGGGACAGTCACTCATCCTGAAAGCGGCCGGGCGTTACAGCACGCATTGGACGCTGTAGAAAAACATTTTTACAGCAAAGACTTAAAACTTAATAAGATTGTTATCTTCAAAATTTTGAGAGATTAGACACTTCATATATCTTTGGTTCCAACAGTCAATACTAACATCTTTTTTTATTCCTTTTATTTGATTTTAATGGAGGGATAAATAGGCAAGAAACACAAATTCATTGAATTTTTTTTATCATTTCTCTAATGTAAGTTTTTATCTTTTTGTTTATTGAATATATTTTTACATATTTTGTCTAATATTTAGTATAAAAAGTTTGTTTGCAGACATTATTTTACATTTTTTTCACTTTTAATTATTGAAATGACATGAGGAGAGGTTGATTCTCTTACTTCAAAGTCAATGATTCAGTGAATTTTATTTGTATATATGCTTTAAATATATTCGTCAAGGTACTGGTACCTACCCAAATTAACATGTACCAAAGAAAGAGTATGTGTCTATCAAGTTTCACTTTCATGCATATGATCACAAATTGAATCATAACTAATATGCTTAGAAGACTTAATTATTTTCTATGTATAAGGATAAAATGTTATATCAAAATAGAACTACAAATGAACTAAACCAACTTGAAATCAATAAATAAAAATTTTACAAGTCTATTAGTTATTTTTGTTTAGTCTAAGTTTAAATACCCACAAATCTCTTTTTTATATAATTAATGTTAACCATTTCTTCTTCTTTTTTTTGATGGAAACATTTTTTTAAAAGATCAGAAAAACTAAAAAACACAAAATGTATATAAAATATTTTTTATTAAAATTATGTATACATTTAAGTTATATACAAATGCAAATATATTAATAAAGATAATATTTTTAAAACAAATATTTATATAAATTAAAATGATATGAGACATCTGAAAATGTAAAATTATTTATCAATATTCATAATTATTTTTATATATTTTTTACATAATTACATACATATCAACTAACATACTTATATAAAACTTAAAAACAATTAAGAAATACATAAAAAATAATAATATAAAAAATTATAGCTTATAAACTCAATACCAGTGCAGGGCACGGGTTACGCTAGTTTTAAAACTAAAAGAGAAAGAAAAAAAGAGACAAAAATGTGAGATATGTAATAAATGTTGTGGCAGAGAGAAATAAACACAGAAAATAATGTAAAAATTGTTGTATGAATTGTTGTATAAATAACCAATCTCAAATAAAAAATGTAGTTTAAGAGTTTCAAGTATAAGAAATTAATGACAGCATTAAGTTTGCTTAATTTAAAAAAAAAGAGGATTAAATTGGGTAAAAAAAATTGTAGACCAAACACAATTCAAATTAAATAAATCAGGGTATAATTAAAATAAAAATATTTATATAATACTTAGTATTGACCTAAAACATAAAATTAGCAATCTTTAAATAATATTTGTTTTTTGTAAACATTTAAAAAGATAATATATAAAAGTATAAAAACATAATGCGTGACAAGAGGATAAATTTGAAACTCCATCAATCCAAATATAAAATAAAATAAATACTTTACTTCATGAAAAGTAATCTTAATTCTAAATGACAATAATGATAGCAATAATTGAATTATGATTAAGGAAATATTTTAGCTAACCATCACTTACAACATGTGAATTTTAGTTAATCAAAAGGAAAAATATTTAATTCACTTTTATGTACAAAAGTTAAAGAACAAATTTATTCCAAAATACTAATGACTCCGTTCAGTGCACGCGATGTGACTAATATTTAATCATAATCAATTATATATTACATTTTCACAAGTAAAGAGTAAGTCAAATTTAAAAATTTTGATTTGTGATAAAAAAAAAATGAAGAATCTATCTCTTCTAGTTGTTCACATTAATGATTTACATGAAAGCCACGAATTCAAGTTTAAACTATATCTGATCCTGTCATCAGATCATGATGCCTTGCCTTTACATCTCTCAAAATCATAATTGACTTTGTTATATTTGAAGTCATGAGTCTAACACTATTCAATCACCCCTTGACAATTTAAGCTGGTGATAGTAACTAATACCGCCTAAATAGATTTTTCTAAATGTTGATGCAGGATGATGCTTATCAGACTTGTTATTTAGAAATGTAGCCTGTTGTTGCTGTCCTGCTACTTTTTATGATGTATTCGAATCAGACTATTATTATTCTAGTGGGTCTGTTTAGGGGCACTATCGAAACTTACTTTATGCCAAGATGTTAGAGCTAGATGGTTTTCTCCTGTACGGGAAATGGGTCTGTTATCTTTCTAGGTGTATTAAGTTGGTTTAGTATTTAGGCTGCTAGTTGCTAATGCTGCAACTGCAATTAACCCAATATTAGCTCCTTGATCGAAGTTGACATTTGACATTGACTACATAAATCTTGCTAAAAGATAATGGTTTTCTAAGACTAAATTCCTATAACAATTCATGACAAATTCATTCTCATAACACTGACTACATAAATTGTCTTCCATAAAAGGGGCTAAAAGTAAAATTGCAGCAATCCTTTGTCGAAGCTCCCTTTATATTGATCACGTCAATCCTATTTTGCCTTTTCAGTTTCAAAATTCTATAACAAAACAAAAGTTTATCTTCCAATATCCATTAGTCATGAATCAAAATAATTGACACTCCTGACACATAGCAAACATATAATTATAGAGCATATGTCTGCTCTATCCATTACCTCAAAAGAAAAATTGCTGGCTAAATCGAACCCTTTACCCCAAACGCTCCAATCCTACCATCTCAACACCAAAATCTTTGATTGATAGCACATCTTCTTGGTGTTTATTGCTAGCAACAAATCATAGGAGACAGAAAAACAAAAAGAATTAGAGTATAAGACAGAATGATAAATAAAAATAGAACTATCCCCAATGATTAAAGACTAACTTCCTGTGTTGTTCAACCTGTGAGGATAGTAGCAAATGTTAGCAGTTTGCAGCATTATTCAAAGAAAGTTTAGTTAGTTAACTATACGCTCTATCATATTCTGCTAAAACATGAATAAATGAAACACTTGCTGGCAGATTCAAATGATGGAACAGTTTTTCCTCTTCTTTAGACAGACCTGTAGGTGTGATGACTTGTTTCTCTGTAAACGACAAGTAACCAAGACCATGTTCCACTACCTGTGAAGTCGGTGATACTAAGATTAGTTGTTAAGAGGGGCAGTGAATCCTGTATAAAACTCAAAGCCATTACCTACCAAACGAATTAGCCGATCTGAATGAGAAAAAAAATCATGTTTTGATATGTCCCTGTCACGAATAAGAGTGTGCATGCCTTTAGTCTGTAAGAAAGCTTCGAAATTAGAATTAAATTAGCATAAGAAGTATTTCCTTAGGGGAAAGAAGCAAACAGAAAATTTTAGAGGGGAAGATGAAAATCACCTAGAAAGTAGATTGTATAACATTCAAATTTGGATATATCTTGCAGAGGTTATGTTGGCCAAGCTTAGTGCGGATATGTTGAACAATCAAGTAAATTGCCACACGATTCTCTACCCCGCGAGGTATGATGATGTCAGCATATTTTTTGGATGGAAGAATAAAATCATCGAAGTCAGGCTTAACAAATTTTGCATACTGAAACTGTAATAAAGATTTTCCATATCAGCCACCAAATTTCACATATTGGTCAACAATCAAAAGTTAGCGTTGAACAAAGCCAAACCAAATTTAGAGTATAAGCAAACAAAATGTTTCATGCAGGCTATGACGGTAGCATGGCACCATGAGATATTGAGATTCAATCTGTTAAAGAGGTACTGTACTCCAACACCTATTACTATTAGCATATTGTTTTGTAGTCCTCTATCATCCTTGAGTACAGATATAGGACCCCAATACAAAACAGCAAAATATTATCCTTATGCCCAAACAAAAGAAAGATATATTTTTTTTTCCTTTTGGAGAAAAAAAAACATTTGAAAAAGAAAGACAACCCATAATCCAAGAGTTTCAGGCATTCGTTTTGGTTGCATATTATAAGACAATCCGATTTTGACTCAAAGAATATGTCCTTTACAATTAATGGGACTGAATCATTGTTTCGGACAATGGTATCTTCGACACAATTATTTTTCAGAATGGGCATTGGTAGCATCATTTATTTATTGTCGATCTAAATCAAAAAATCTTTTTTATTTTATCATCTTACCAATTTTAAGATATCCATACAAATAAACTATTAGTTTTGGTAAACGGTAATCCTAATTCTCGAGTTCCTGACATCTGTCAGTCTGATGATGAAGTTAATCTATGCAAAGATAATAAGTCTTGCCTGTTCCAGTACAGAGTGTACATCTCTACCCCTCTCAACAGTATCTCGTCTTATTCTGCGAGCCAGCCTTACATTTGGATCTGCATAACATGCAATGCAATATCAGTATCATGACAAGAAAATATAAAACCACCGACATTTTCAATAGAAAAATCATTTTCTCAGAAAATTGTCGCCATTTATTATCTCAAAATATTTCTGATGAAAAGAATCTGCCAGAGAGGATCAAGAACTTTGGATGGACAAGTAGACAATTGAGCAATCCCTCCTCACTGTACTAATCACTCTATTCCCCTTTGAATTCAGCTAAGGAAAAAAGATAAACGAAGCTAGGCCAAATTAGACAAAGTTAACTTTGTGCACATCTAAGACACATACCATTTATGCTATTAAGAAATACACATCTTATTCATTTTACTTCCACATCTACTACATTTAAATATATTGTAAGAAATTTTAGGGTAACCATTAATTTTTTAAAAACAATCAACTATATTTATCTTAATTATTTTAGGAGTTTTGAATAAGTCTTTGGAGTACAGCCAAGACTAAACCCAAACCGTAATAGTTCATAGGAATTTGATCAATTGTCGTGGGGTTTTGGTGGATTGATTTTTTTATAACCCAACATATATACTAATTTTTATCAGTGAGCCAAATATCAGATGTTTGAGGCTTAGAGAGGACTTTTCCCAAGTCATTCACATCAGAACAACTCTGCTTCAAGTCCAGTAATTGATACTTTTCTGCAGAGGACTTGGACACAATTATGGGACCCAGGTATACAGCAAACTTGTTGGCCATCACGCCTAATGTGACCAAAAAGTGAAAGCCTAATAAAGCAAAACCACTGGCTCACTATCCCTCTCCTAATTAAGAAAACCACACTGTTATGTTATTATTGCAATTAAACTGATATAATCCCGTCAAACCACGCCTCACTTTTTCTCAATCTCAACAATTCACTCTCCACACTCAAACACCTCTCACGGTCACAAGAAGCGCTCACCCTCATTTCACACAACATACACAGTAAGCACAAAAGTTCACTCACTCTCACTCACAATTGGGCCAAGACCAAGCACTCACTCACAAAGTTCAGCATTGACAGAGAATTGATGAGAAACTGAAATTGATTTTATTAATTTGATAAAAGAATACAAGAGGTAGCTATTTATACAATATTAGGTGGCGTAAGAAATTATGATAGATCCTACTTGTTGGGTAAACACACATTCAACAACACCATAAAAGAAATAAGCAGAAGATACAAATTTATTTTACGTGGTTTTGCACCTCTTGCCTATATCTATGAAAACATCTCAATTTTATTTATCCACACTCAAATGATTACATCTCATTACAAGTTTTCTAGACAAACTTGACAAAACCCTCCTTTCACATAATCACTCTTACACTTAGGGTGGTGACCCCCTCTCTAGACCAGGTGCTTTTTCTCATTTCAAGAATCCTTATTTATACAACTTGCATCCTAAAATTAAAAGAAGAAACAAATCCTTAAAATAAAAATAATATCTCTAAATCTAAATCATATCTTAAAGATACGAAATCAAAAATTTGAATTATTTTCCAACAATTCCTTTCTCAATTAAAATTTTCCAACTATCAAGACACAACGCTTGACTTCTCCATTGCCAGGAAAACTTTCAACAAAAAATTTGCTTTGCCGTTAGCTATCAAGACACACTGCTTGACTTTCCATTGTCAAAAAGACTTTTAACACAAAGATCTCATATGAATCCACCATCAGCTTCATCAGCTCTGATATTCCTCTTCTAACAAATCATCAGGTTGCACAACCATCAACTCTAAGACCACTGTTGGGTAAATATACACTCAACATATGATTTGGCACATCTTGTTTACTTCTACGAAAACATCTTAATTTTATTCATCCACTCAAATGATTACATCCATTGTAAGTTTTCTAGACAAACTTGACAAAACTCTCCCTTCACATAATCTCCTTACACTTAAAGTCGTGACCCCCTCTCTAGGCCAAATAGTTTTTCTCTTCTCAAGATCCCCTAATTATACAACTTACATCCTAAAATTAAAAGAGAAGACAAATCCCTAAAATAAAAATAACATTTCTAAATTTAAATCATATCTTAAAAATTTGAAATTGAAAATTTGAATTGTTTCCAACACTACTGTATTTGATTAATGCTCCTACTAACAGCAAGTAATAACAAGAAGTTAGTTAGTGCCAGCTGGATTGGAATCAGTTGAATCGGGACTCTCCATATCTGTTATCACTCAAAAAAAAAAAAATCCCTCACATATTCTCTCTTAGAACCTCCATGCACTCATGACATAGTAGAGGGAGCTCAGTCACATTTCAAGAAATCAAGATCCTCCATGAATAACCTTCAGTAACAGTAACCAGCAACACCCAGTCTTCCACACTAACAATGATATCAAAGTTTTCAGTAAATACTTACAATTTTTAGCACGATAACAAATTTCATCATCCATAACTTGCATGATCTCCATCAATTTGCATAGTTAATAAAAATTAATGTTCAGTTACAATTGCCAACTACATTTTGAGAAAATGGTCATGGAATGAAGTATGTGCTATATATTTCAAGAAGCCAATATCACTATTCACTGCACTGGTGTACAATTGTCAAACTCAGCACATTCAGCCCAACATAACAATGCCACCTAGAATATAAAAATTAAACACCTCTGAGGCTGATAGTTGCACCCTAGGCCACAAGCACGGGAATCACAAACAATATAGTCAAACCTGCAAAGTCATGAATTACTTATAGTTCTACTTTTAACAGATTGGATGTCATTAATAGTTATGCAAGAGGAGAAAGAAAGGCAGAAAATTATCAACTCACTTGTCAATATCAATTCCATTGTGACCATTTGCAACAATATCATACAAAAACTGCTTTTCCTTTAAATAAGGGAATTTTTAAAAAAGGAAATTGTTAAAAGTTAGTGTTAGGAAGGTGATATAGCATAAATTAAATCATAAAAGAAAAGGAAAACAAACCCTCGAACACTAAGATGACCTACTCTTTGTGAAGGATGGTCAAAACCAGAAGTGATCATTTCCTGCAAAAAAGTAAATGCATCAAAGTTCCTTGTTTACAAACTGAAACCATTGACTCAATAGTTGTTCATTTTTAAGGAACTATAACATCAAATTTTTTTGACGTGGAATACTTTCAATATGCAACATAAATGAAAGTAAAGGTGAAACTGAAAAGTGTTCATATATCATTAAATAATATATTTAAAAACTTCATATTATAACAATATCTAAAATTTAACTCTAACTATAATCACTGTTAATATTGTTGTAGATAATTCAATTAGTGGCTATGTTAGTTAGGTAATTAGTGGGTTATTAACTAACTACTTATTACTGTGTACTATAAATAGTAATGCTATATATGTGGATAGTGAGTTAGAAAATAAATTTTTTCTTCTCTATTTTTCTAAGTGTGTATTCAGTGTGTGTGTTCTAACAACTGGTATCTAAAACTACCTCAATTATGGACTTGTGTGTATGAAACCCACCAACTTGTAAGGCTTTTTGCTGTATAAGAAACCCTTTCTTGTGTGGGTTTTCTATCTGTGTGCGCATCTTTCTGGTATGTTTTTTTTTTTAAGGATTCAAAGCGTGAATCATGGCTAGTTCTAATGGGTCTTTCCTTACCAACTTGCCTGTTCTTGACGGCAAGAACTTTGAGCAATGGTGTATCAAGATGGGTGTCATCTTTAGTTTCCAAGAAGTGCTGGAAATTGTACAGAATGACATTCAAGAAGTGGAGGAAGGTGCTACAAAGGCGCAGAGGGCAGTTTACAAGGAATCCAAGAAGACAAACTGCAAAGCTCTCTTCTTGATTCATCAATGTGTGGATTCTGCCAACTTTAAGAAGATAGCTTCAGCAAATTCAACTAAGGAGGCCTGGGAGATTCTGAACAAGTCATATGGAGGTGCTGATAAAATCAAGAAAGTGAAGCTTCAATCCCTTCGTAGAATGTATAAGTTGCTGTCAATGACTAATTAAGAATCAGTAAGGGATTACTTCAACAAAATTCAAGTGCTGGTCAACTCGGTAAAGGCTTGCAGTGAGAAGTTTCCAAATCAACAAATAGTGGACAAGGTTTTGAGAACTTTGACTCCTTGATTTGTCCACATTGTGGTGGCAATTGAGGAATCAAAGGATCCTGAAAAGATGAGGGTGGAGGAGCTGCAAAATTCTCTTAAAGCACATGAACAAAGGCTTCTTGAGAGAAGTGGTGAGAGAGCTACTATTCAGGCTCTGTAAACACAAGCCTCTCGAAGAAACGATGGTGGTGGTAGCAAAACAAGAAGGGAAAATGGAATAACAAATTGAAAGATTCTAGTGAAGGCCAAAGTAAAAACTCAGGTGGTGACAACCACAAGAAGAATGGAGGACGTGGAAAATTCAACAAGAAATGAGGTGATCAAAACAGAGGAAGGTGGAGAAAATTTGACAAGAGAAATATACAATGTTATGCTTGTCAAGGATGGGGACACTTTGCAGATGAGTGCGCCAACAATAAAGGGAAGCAAGTAAAGGAGGATGAAGCTCAAATGGCTCAAGCGAATAGTGATGATTTCGATTCAGATCATGTCCTTCTAATGGTTACAACATCAGATTGTACCAAATCTGATTATTGGTATTTGGACACTGGGTGTTCAAACCACATGACTGGAAATAAAGGGTGGTTTGTTAATCTTGTGAAAAAGTCAAAAGAATGGTGAAGTTTGCTGATAATAGCACTGTAACAACTGAAGGGATGGGCAAGGTTATGCTTCAAAGAAAAGATGGAAAGCAATCATTCATAACATATGTTCTTTATGTGCCACAATGAAGAGCAATCTATTAAGCCTTGGCCAGTTATTGGAGAAAGGCTATTTCATGAATATGGAGCATAATATGATGAAAGTGTATGACAACAAGAGAAGGCTGATTTTGAAGGCTCCATTATCAAAGAACAGAACCTTTAAAATTGGAATTCAAATTGGTGAAAGTTATTGTCTTGCAGTTACTGTGGAAGATCAAAATTGGCTTTGGCATCTAAGATTTGGCCATCTAAATTTTAGGAGCATGAGTTTACTGAAAAAGAAAGGGATGGTGCATGGTTTGCCCTCTATAGAGCAACCAAAGGAGTTATGTGAAGGGTGTCTCATAAGCAAGCAAACCCGAAATTCCTTCAAGTCGAACATTCCAGCAACAAAAGCATCACTGGAAGTTGTCTATTCAGATGTGTGTGGTCCAATGGAGTTAGTTTCACTTGGAGGTAATCACTATTTCATTTCCTTTGTTGATGACTTTACAAGGAAGTTGTGGGTTTATTTGATTAAAAGAAAAAGAGAGGCATTTGAGGTGTTTAAAAGGTTCAAGGCAATGGTGGAGAAGCAATGTGGGCGATCCATCAAAACCCTTAGAACAAATAGGGGTGGTGAATACACCTCAAATGATTTTCATTCCTATTGTAATAAGGAAGGAATAGTTCATGAAGTTACTGCACCATATACCCCTCAACATAATGGAAAAGCTGAAAGGAGGAATAAAACTTTGATGAACATGACTAGATGTATGCTTAAAGGTAAGAATATGCCAAAGCAGTTTTAGGGAGAAGCTGTATCCACAGCAGCCTATATTCTAAATAGAAGTCCAACTAAGTGCCTACATGATGTGACTCCCGAGGAAGCATGGTCAGGAAGAAAACCTAGAGTGAGTCATCTTCGGGTATTTGATTCTCTTTGTTTTAGACCTGTGCCAGATGAAAGAAGAAAGAAGTTGGATGACAAGGGAAAGCCAATGGTGTTTCTTGGGTACCATTCAATTGGTGCATACAAACTGTACAGCCCTATTAGTAAAAAGATAGTGTTGAGCAGAGATGTTACCGTTGATGAGAGTAAAGGTTGGAGTTAAGAGGCTATAGTTGAAAGTGATTGTACCAATTCAACTTGATGTGCAATTTGAAAATTGTGCTGAAACAGTTCAGATTCAATCATATAGACCTCAGAGAACTAGATAGCCACCCCAAAGGTTTGGAGATTATACATCTATTCCTGACTTTGTAGCAACTGAAGAAGGGGACATAGTGCATTTAGCTCTACTGGCTGAAACAAAACCAATGTCTTTTGAACAAGCAATCAAGGAACTTAAATGGAAGGCATCTATGGAAGAAGAGTTAAGGGCTATAGATAAAAACCACACATAGGAGTTGGTCATGTTACCTTATTAAAAAAAGGCCTATTGGAGTGAAATAGGTCTATAAAGTGAAGGTAAAACCAACTGGAGAAGTTGCAAAATACAAGGCTAGGTTGGTTACAAAAGGGTTCTTGCAAAAGGCTGGTTTGGATTACAATGAAGTATTTGCACCTGTGGCTAGAATTGAAACCATCAGACTAGTGGTTACTATAGCCACTTTTAGAGGATGGTCATTACATCAACTTGATGTAAAGTCAGCCTTTCTAAATGGGCCGCCAGAGGAAGAGGTTTATGTGTGTCAACCTCCTGGTTTTGAAGTGACAGGACATGAAAACAAGGTGTATAAATTGAAGAAGGCTTTATATGGGCTAAAGCAAGCCCTTCGAGCTTGGAATAGAATAATAGATTGCTTCCTTTGGCAGCTAGGTTTCTGCAAGTGTATAGCAGAATATAGAGTATATGTGAGAGCTACTGCAAGTGATTTAATGATTGTCTGCCTATATGTAGATGACCTATTGGTTATTGGGAGCAATGCAGTAGAAATTGATGATTTTAAAAGGAGAATAATGTTGGAGTTTGAGATGACAAATCTGGATTACTATCCTATTTTTTGGGGATGGAATTTCTCACTACAAGTGATGAAATTCTCATGCATCAAAAAAGGTACACAACTGATATATTGACAATATTTCACATGATGAATTGTAATTCTGTCCAAACACCTGTTGATTGTGGCACAAAATTAGAAAAGGAAGGAAATGACAAGTTAGTTGATTCAACCCTATACAAACAGATTATTGGCTCATTGAGATTTTTGTGTTGTAGCAGGCCTGACATAGCTTATGGAGTGGGGCTAATTAGTAGATTTATGGATCATCCAAGACTTTCTCACTTGCTTGCAGCCAAGAGGATACTGAGATATGTGAAGGGCACTTTGGACTATGGGTTGCTGTTCTCAAACCATGGCAAAAATGTTTCTGATGAAGTATTTGGCTATTGTGACTCAGATTGGTGTGGTGATAAAAATGACAGAAAGAGTACAGCAGGGTATTTGTTTATGATGTGTGGAGCACGTAACATCCCAGGCGTTGACGAGGGCGGGGAGTAATCGCCGGTATAAAAGAGATGAGGCACGAACAAGGAGCTGCTCCTGGCAGGCTTCCAACAGGAGGGGTACATGAATGAATCGAATACACACCCGAATGAGAAGGATCCAAAGGCTATGCAGGTATGGGACTGTACAGTTAAAGATAGCTTAAAGGAATTAATAAATGCTACCTATACAAACAAGGTGCATCTACTTTTCGATAGCCTATCACTTAAGAACTCCATAGTTAAGCATGCTTGGCTTGGAGCAATTCTGGGATGGGTGACCTCTTGGGAAGTTTCTCAAGAAGCGTGTGAGTGAGGACAAAGCACGCTGAAAAATCTTGTGTTGGTTTGTGGGGACAGCAGTTGATCCTGAAAGCGGCCAAGTGTTACATGGAGCACCTATTTCATGGTGTTCTAAGAAGGAGTCAGTGGTGGCATTGTCCTCATGTGAGGCTGAATACATTGCAGCCTCAATGGGAACTTGTCAAGCCTTGTGGCTTGAAAACTTGATGTCAAAAATGAAAATCAGAAGATGAGAACCTATGAAGATGCTAATAGACAATAAGTCAGCTATAAGCTTGGCTAAACACCCTGTTGCTCATGGAAGGAGTAAGCATATTGAGACAAGATTCCACTTCCTAAGAGATCAAGTCAGTAAGGAGAAGCTAGAATGGAAATACTACGGTACAAATGAACAAGTGGTTGATATTTTAACAAAGCCTCTTAAGGCTGACCGATTCAAGCTAATTAGAGACATGATAGGGGTGCAATCTATTACTAATCTGAATTAAGGGGGAGTGTTGTAGATAATTAAGTTAGTGGCTATGTTAGTTAAGTAGTTAGTGGAGGAGAAGAAAGCTGGAAGGGAGGAAATGAGGGGCGGATGGAGAAGAAGAAGGCTGGAAAATAGAAATAAGAGGGATAGAGGCGCGCAACGTATTAAAATAACAAACTTTTTAAATCGGTTCCATCTTAACCAATTTGAAAAGTTGAACTTTTTAAACCGATTCAGCTAGAACCGGTTAAAAAAGTGCACAGGGATATTATTTTAATTTTAAAAATGAGTTTTTAAATCGGTTATATTTAAACCGATTTAAAAAAGTTTGATATAATTTTAAAAATGTCACTACGTTTCTTTTTTAAACCGGTTTGGTATTAACCAATTTAAATTTCTGTTTTAAAATCTGTTTTGTGTAGTAGTGATTTATAGGCATACAAGGATAGTTCTAGAAATATCTAGACTTTATTGTTCTAGAGTTTTCTAATCTTTTCACTTAACTTTTCTATTTTTTTCTAAAGCTACATTTTTATAAGTTTCTAGATTTTTCTAAATACATTATAAATATTTTATAAGAGTATCCTAGAATGTTCTTTACTTTTTCATATACATATGTTGTTACTACAATTTTCTAGAAATTTGTATAACCTTTTAACAATTTGACATGAAAGGTTCACTAACACGTGTCTTTGTTCTTCTTGCAATCACTCCACATTGATGACACTTCGCTCAAACCCTCCAACCTTGACTCCATGCAACTCGCGTGGTGATCATACAACAGAGCCTTTGAGATTGTGGACTTTAATATTGTTGGAACCAAAGATGTAGAAGCATCTAAACCCTCAAAGTTTTGAAGATAACAAACTTATTAATGTTCAAGTTTCTGCCAAAGAACTGAACTCTTTGCAGCATACAAACTTCTCTTTGAAGACCGTCCAATAGACATGTTAAAGAAGATCGTCCAGTAGACATGTCGAAGAAGTCGTCCAGTAGACGTATCAAGGAAGACCGTCCAATAGACGTGCTAAAAGAACATCGTCCAATGAACAACTTAAGATGATCGTCTAAAGAACAAATTCAAATATCTGATGCAAGCTTCCAACGACAAATATTCAAACGGCTAAGTTCTATTTTGAACGTCCATTTTAATTATGCTAGTTTTTCTTAAAACTAACATATTACTACTTCTGTGATCTAACGTTCAAATTGTTTGAAGCATTAAATAACATCAGAATCATTCTAGTGCAAGAGTGTAGCAAAAACAGATAAAGCAAGTCAACTTATCAAGCTGCTAAGACGAATGAAGAATGTTCAGAAAAACAGACTGCCAGCACAGTCCTGCACTTTCCATTTTAGTGCAAGTCTAAAAGTTGTCGCGCCTGACCTCTCTGAAAGGACAGTTTGCACGCTTCTCATTGCATAACGAAGTCAAAGTCTTCTACAACGGATCTTTTCCCTAAAGACTATATATATGCATGCACCAAGGAAGAAGTAACCAACTAACGAACAATATAGTGAAAGAGACTGTGTGACGAATGATCAAGAAAAAGAACAAGAACAAAAAGATATTAGCAATATTCTGATAAAAGCGTCTAGTGGACGATAGCAAAAATCGTATAAAGTTTTCAGAGCGTTTTTGAGCCTAATCTTTTAAATCCTCACAACGTGACTTGATATCGTTTGTATAAACACTTGCTGTGTTGTGAAAGCCTGGAGAGGCTTAGTGTGAAAGAATACTTGGGTTAAGCAATCTAGGGTGATTGCGTTGTAAAGCCTGAAGAGGCCGCGAATAATACTTGTAACCAAAGGTTGATTAGTGAATACCTTCTGGGTGAAGGGACTGGACGTAACTTAGGTTGAGTGAACCAGTATAAAACTTTTTGTGTTCTTCTTCTCTCTATCCCTACGCTTGAAAACGTTTTCATATTAGTCAACTTGTTTCGAAAAAGTTTTTAAACGCACAATTCAACCCCCCTTTCTTGTGCGCTTTTTCTATTTCAAATACCAGCTGTAAGAACTAGTATCAGTAATTATGAAATAATTAAGAGAAGAATATCACTGAATATTGAGGAATAAAACTAATACCAATGTAGGCTATGTTTGGATTACCGTTTGGGTGGTCCAAAATTACTTTTATCGTACTAAACTCAGCTTGTTGTTATGTTTGGATGCCCTCAAAGTAATTTTGGAAACTCAATTTGTCACTAAACTAAGTTTGAGTTGAAAGTAACAAAAGCATTGCTTTTGAGAACTCATTTTTCCATTAGCAGTATTTATACAAGTGCAACACCAAATAAAAGTACTTTTGATTAATATTATCCAAACATATTTTACTTTATCAATTTACTTTAAATAAAAATATCCAAATATAAATCACATAATAGTAAGCTCATTTTTTTATCAAACTTGAATTTACAATATATTTTTGATTCAAACTTATGTTTGCAAACTTTAACTGAAACATGCACATAGTATCTAGCTCCTCCCCTACTGTATATTATTCACAAATTGAAAGGAAGTTTACATAAGGCTTACTAGGTATTTGAGAGACCTAGTTCTCTCCCAGGAGTCTACTTCAACAATTCTAAGATACCCCCCCCCCCCCCCTCAGCATCTCTCCCAATCCCTATAATCCCCCCTTCCAACCCATAATAAAATCAATATTTCCTCACACTCCCTCTCTAACCTTGCCAATTGGCATAGTTACAAAACCCAATGTTCACACTCATGCCACACATCGCACCCATGTTATTAGTCTTTTTCTTTTTCTTTCTCACGTACACCTTTGCATAGGGTGAAATTCTATTGCTTACCTCACCATTTACTGCCTCACTATTTTTTGGGGTCCAAACATAATCACAAGTATCCTTTATTTAATGGCTTAAATATATTTCTAGTCCCTATAAAATGGATGAGTTTTGATTTTGGTCATTGTAAATTTTCCTTTAATTTTCATCTCTCAAAAATATAAAATTATTATTTTTGTCCTATTGTCATATGACACTTATTAACTACTTAAATGTTTAACAAAGGTCAAGTAACTATCTTAGGTGACACCTACTAGTATTTATGATGCTATGTCTGTATGTGACACCTCTAAAATGTTTTTTAGATTCTTAAAATGAATATTATTTATTTATCTTAAAATGAATGTTAGGGACAAAAAATAGTGATTTTAGATTTTTGAGGGATGAAAATAAAAGAAAAATCTTTATAAGGATTAAAACCAAAATTCACTCATTTTATAAGGACCAAAAATAATAATTTAAATTTTTAGAGGAATGAAAATTCAAGAAAGTTTTTTATGGAGACTAAAATCAAAACTCACTCATTTTATAAGAACGAAAACCATTTTTAAGCTTTATTTAATTGACCTGGCAATTTCTTTGGCTTGTTTCTTTGTGAGATAGCATCTTGGCTTGTTAAAGCTTCCACTTTCTATAGGTTACACTGACAATGTTAGTGTTGTTTTCCTGACTCCATTGTATTCCTTCCCTTTAATACACTCATGTAAATTATTCTTTACCCAAAAAAATCTTCAACGTTCCATAAAGCCTCAAAAAGTACAAGATTCTGAAGCTGATGACTATGGCTGCGCTGATTCTATGGAAAAGTGGCAAAGGTATTGTTTCTTACTTTCTAGGTGTACTCTAAATATTGGAAAAAGCATTGGATATGTAATATAATGTGTGTATGAAAATTTCTTTGCAAAGTATTCAACCATTTACCACGCGATTAGCACACTGGATCAATACAAAATAATTGTTGGTTTGACATTTTTAGATTCGGATCTCGTCAAGCAGATTTTGTCACCTCAACAATACATTCCTACTGCTCCAGTGTATGGATGACTGTTCTGATGAAGATTTTTTGTTTTAATTACCATATTCTGTAGACAATGAGCTGGCAATGGAAAACACCATAATCATCAAAACATCTTTCAAATCCCCATATGTTATGTGACAGGGTAGAGAGCTTCAAATTGTCAATTTTTTATTTTTTATTTTACTTTAAATGAATGGAAGCAGTAGAGATAAAGACCTTTAAGGTTTGAGTTTAAAGGAATGAAGTTGATAGAGCTTAAACACAAATTGGAAAATGCACGTGTATATTTGCTTGTTTTATGAGATTATAGAAATTCTCATATTAATGACAGTTATATTTCCCATTTTACACCTAGAACGAACGAGGTCAGGTAGATGTTTGGTCTGAGAAATGTCTTCCGCCAGAGACTATAAACTAAGGTTTCCGGTGCATTTTCTGTTGCCAAGAGGCTTGAAATTGATTATGCGCCTTCTATGGTTGGTTTTGAATTTAAAATGATAAAAACTTAAGTGCAATTTTTTGAGTATTTTTGGTGCTGTTTCTCAATTAAAATTGAAATTTTATTTTAATAATCTGCATTGTTTTTTAGTGCATGCAAATTATCAAGGTGAAATTTCAATTTTAATTAAAAAACAACACTAAAAACATCACTTAAGTTTTGTCCGCCGTTCATATCCTGTCTTTGATGGCATTGTAGTGTGTGCTGAGTTCAAGGATGTATATTTCTTTTCCTTGCTGAATAAATAAATATTCTTGCAAATAAACTAAAATTTGACTTGTGAAGTTAGTATATCATCTACTTTATTGCTCTCAATATATCTGTTGAATTTAATTTGATATATTTGAAACGTATGCTTTGATAATTGGGTTAGTTTACTCGGGCTAGCAGTTTATTAATAAGGATATTCTTGATTTTGGAAATTGTTTAGTCTCTTTCTTTAGATTTATGTATTATCGCACAAAGAGAGCATATGTAGTGAGAGGAGAGTTTTTTATGTGAGAATAAGAGGAACTAATTTCAGCCATTAGATCAAATTAAATGGCTTAGATTTAATTACTCATTAAACAACTCACTACCTCTTCCTCATATCTTTCACAATGCAGCAACCAAACTAAAACCCCTAAATTCGCAAACACTGTACGTACGATTTCTTCTTCTCCCGCACGTACAACCCTCGGTTGCTACTAGACACAATCGCAACTACAGCCGAAGTAAGGAACAACTTCAACCTTTTGTTACCAATTGTATCTCGCTTGTTGAAAGGGTCAGCTGTTTTTGAAAGTAAAAAAAGTACTAAAACGTAATTGTTAGAGATATAATAATAAGAGGCCACAATAAGAAAAGGAAGAAATCAGCTCCCAATTCATAGTATAAGATCAACATGGTTAATTTTTTTAATTAGTTAAGTGCAGAGTATTGAAGGGTTGCTCAATTCGTTCAAATTAAGGATTCCATTTGTGGACAGTGATCATTGTTAAATAAAATTCCAATCACATAATGTTTATTGTTATCCACTATTTCTAACTTGAATAAGCATCCTTTATCCCTTGTTTCTAACCCAAACATGTGCCTGCTGCATGTGTCTATTTGGGAATTCAGCGTCTGGTGAAAACTAATTTTACGTGAGTGTGCGTTGTGCAAGAGGAGAAGACAGCGTGTTTGGGAATTCAGAGGTTTTACTTTGGTTGCTGAATGTGAAAGATAAGAGGAAGAGGTACGTGAGTTGTTTAATGAGTAATTTGATTTACAGGCTAAAATTAGTCCCTCTCACTCTCACATAAGATACCCTCTCTGTCACTGGTTATGCCCCCATCTCACAAAATTATGATTGACTACAACAAAAGTATTTATTTAAAGTACATCAAACAGCTAAGATGCCAGTTGAGTTCTCTTTTTTGGTGTTAAGAAGGACTCGAAAGCCCAAACAAAACAAAACTACACTCTACCAAATCTAGGCATAGGAAGGCCCATTACATCCCGAAGCAGTAAATTAATACAAGCATGGGGGGCATTGTTAACCACATGGAAACCAATAATAGTATTGTAAGCCAAAGCTGCCATACAATCAGCGACCATGTTTGCCTCACGGTAGGCATGAGTGAACTTGACTATCCAAGCTTTTGTCCTCCACTATTGGATGGACTCAATCATATTCCACAGGGGATGGCTAGTATGACAACCTTCTAAGATGAGATTGATAGCAACCATGGAATCACATTCAAACCAAATAAAATCCAGCTGTCTATCCCAGGCCATCTGCAAACCTAAAAGGATACCCCATAGTTCAGCTATGATTACGCTAGATGATCCAATGTTACGTTGGAATCCAAAATGCCAGCGACCATAATGGTCACGAAAAACCCTTGCACAAGCAGCTTGAGTTCCGTTATTTGTAACAGACCCATCAGTGTTGCATTTTGTCCAGCTATAGGGAGGAGGGTGCCAAATAATTTGAAGAGAACTAGACGGAGTAGCATGGTGCAAACTCTTCTGAAACGAGCCAGCTAAGATAGGGCATTTAGAGCCAAGCCAAGCCTTAGATGTAGCAGACCATAGGATACTATTTGAATCAAATGTCCCTCCATTAAACACCACCTCGTTCTTATTTTTCCAAATTTTTGCTAGGATGTAACCAAAGAGAGAAGACCAAGACCCATTATCACCTATCCTACCTTGTTGGGAGATATATAGAGCAATCCAAGGGCAAAGGTTGTAAAGGAAAAATCCATAATTTTATCACTTCCTACACTCCTCCAGACCTCGGATACAACAGGACAATCCCTCAGAGCGTGGATTATAGTTTCCTGGCACTGATTCCACAGAGGACATAAGGGGTCATCAATGATGCCTTTGTGGGCAAGAGAGCCTCTTGTGGGTAGTCCTCTATGGATGACGCGCCACGTGAGGATTTTGTGGCAGTGATGAAGGTCAGTTCTCCAAAACGTCTTCCAATTTATATTAGCAGTCGAACAAACATTGGTATTAGAGGACATGAACTACAAAGGTAGACTTAGTAGTATGGGATCCATCCGGTGAAAGGGCCCAAATAAACTTATCGTGGCCAAGACAATCATTTGGCGGAGCTTGGCCCATGATCTCAGCCTTAGCCCAATTAGGGAGGTAGTTAGCAATCTTGGAGCTTATTCCAATATTGCCCTTGTGTTTGGTGATGAGGAACTCGTATTTCGGGTTCAGATCATCTTGGCTACTAAATTTTTTTAATTTATTTATAAAACATATTATAAACTTGTGTTTAAAAAGTATGGATGGATAAAATAAATCCACTTTAAATTCCAATAAAAAGGATCATTCCCACTTATTTCAGTTTTAATATCTTTCCCACACATTACAAAAGTAGTTTACTCCTGTAATAATTCACCAAATTACAAGTCAATAGCGTAAAAGTAGTTAAAATCACAGAAGCATACATCACAATCACTGTAACAGTGAGAACAGCAGAAGGTTTCACATGAACCACAGAAGCTTTCGCCGGAGCAGCACCAAACTCTTCGGGAAAATTCAGCTCATAGCCCAACGCTGGGTCAGCATCCATACCATAGACCGGCGGTGGATCCCTAGCCGGCGAAGGATGGGTGGTCGCCGGTGCCGGCGAGGGCGATCTAGCTCTCACCGGAGAAGTATGAGCGATCGCCGGTGCCGGCGAGGGCGCAGGCATCGCGGAATAAGGAGTGGCACAGGCAACGAGGAGGGGGAGGAGGAGGAGGTTGGGAGCCATGGGAGACTTCTGTGATGTGAACGTAGAGCTTACGGCTGAATGAGAAAACTCATCAGTTTATTTTTAAGACCGTCACGACGCGTAAAATCTAAAAACTTTTAAGGACATGCACACACGGAATTACTTAAGCTGCAACCTGTTACCTGTTGTGGACACTCCATTCCCAATACAGAAATAACCAGCTCTCAACTTCTTCATGCCGTGTTCTACTTTTATCCATTTTCCATTACCGGTTCATTGTATAAGACATGTCTCTCTCACCTCGTTAAACTCCCCATCTGCCGCTGTCGCCCTCACTAAATTCCCACCTACCCCCATCACCTGAGGAATCTGGATCCTCTCTTGCAGCTGTCTCTAGCAAAATACGGTCCGGTAGATTAGATACCTCTGAAGGTTAAAATTAAAACTTTTAGAAATAACGTTGAGTCCAAAAGAACTCTATTTTTGTCGTGTTCTGCGTGCATTTAGCCATCGCTCGGTGGCAAATGGGAATGGTAGCTATCAACTTTAGTTTTTTTTTTTTTAAAAGTAAGTTAAGAAATTGAGGAGTTTATTAACATAGATAAAAACTTAAAAGATCACGTGTAAATTAATATGAAAAAAAAGATTATGTACACAATGTAAATTTTACACTATCATTTAATCACAAATTATCATATATAATAAGTTTGTTTATTTTTATAATAATTATCTTAAAAGTCATACCAACAATGATTTTTGATTAGTTGACAATATAAAATTATTTGCATTGATAATACATAGTTGTTAAACTCAATTAATATTATTTATTTTATATAATTTTTTAAGACTATTTTTATATAATTAAATTTTATAATAAATAAATGGTTTTAAATATATAAATTATATTATAATTAAAATTGATAATAAATAAATATTTAATATGTAAATTATATTTTGTAATTAAGATAAATAATTTATATTGTGAAACAAAAATATTTTTAATTATTGTCAATTTCTTTTAAGAAATGATTGAAACTCAATTTAAAAATAAATATGAAAATGATAGATTAAAAGAGATAAGTTATTAAGAAAATTATGTATACGGATAAAGATAAAAAAAAAAAAAGTGATTTGAGATGGTTGAGAAATAAATTTTTTAGACTAATTGTTAAATTAAATTAAATTTGAAATTAAATTAAGAAATATACTTCAAAGGAATAAAAAAATAAAACTAAATGCTCAATATATAAGACTCGGATAACTTAATTAATTCAAAAAATTTAAAAGACTAAATCTACTCCTATATTATAAATCTTAAAATTAATCTTAAAGTGTGTTTGGCTCAAGTTTTTTATAGTTTATTTTTTTCCTTAGAAGGAAATCGGACCAAATACATTTTATAAAAAGCTCTTAAAAAAATAAATTACTTATTTTCACAGAACAAATTTTGAAGAAAAGTAGCTTATAATTAAGTTGGTAAGGGGAGTTTTTTTTTTCTAGTTTATAGCTTATTCTTATAGTCCCTTCTTGAATCCCAACGCAATCAAAAATACCATCTATTTTAATTTTTTACTTTTTTTCCAATTTGAGTGCTTCACTAGCTTTCTCGTTAAATATTACTTACATATATTAGTTAATTTTAAATTATGTTTATTTATCGTAAGGTTTCAATTTGTTTTTAAATTATTTATTTTAGAAAATTAAAAAATATTATTTAGTTTTTAACTTTTTAAATATTCTTTACATAAAATAAAAGAATATTAATGAAATGAGTAAATAATATAGTTAAATAATTTATTTATACTTTAAAATATTTATAATTTTATTCCTTAAATTTAATTTAGATGCCATATTTTTAAAAAAATTAATTATAGTTAGGTTTTTGAATTCTTAATTACAACAATATAATTATTCAATACTTTTCGAATTATTTATTCAATTCATTTTAATATATTCACGTTATTGAATTTTCATTAAATAAAATATTTTTCTTCTAAAAATACTATTTAACAATAATATAAGTTTTTTTAAATATTTTAAATTTTGTAATTTTTAAATTTTAATTTGTAGTTAAGCTTTTTTATTTTTAATTAAAAAATATATTTATTACATACTTTTTGAATTATTTGTTAAATATTATTTAATATATATTGACATCATTAAATTCTAATTAAATAATTATTTATGATATTCTGAAAAATATTATTGAACAATAATACAATTTTTTTTAAATAATACTTTTGTAATTAGTATTATATATAATAAAATATTTATAAATCAGATGTAAAATTAAATTTTATTAACTAAAATAATTTTTGAAATTTTTAAATTAAAAAATTAAAATTTATATATTTTAATACTTTTATGTATTTTTGTTATCAATAAAATAAATTTATGTTGATTAAATCAATTTACATAATTGTAACTAAAAATTAAATTTACTATTTTTTTATTTTATAAATATATATATTCTATTGAATGAGATAATTAATTTTAAGTAAATTTAAAATTTTAAAATTTTTTACAAAACAACTTTTAGCTCAAAAGGAGCTTTAAAACTAAAATAAAAAAAAAGGTACCAAACAACGTTTTTTTTTAAGCTCTTCTTTTGAGTTTTAACTTTAAAATATCTTTTAAGCCAAAAAAAAAGAGGGTCAAACATAACCTTAAACGCTCTCATTTAAGAATAGTTCCTAAAAATATTCTCATTTAAAAATAACTCGTAAAAACATTCTTGTTCAAGATAAGGATTCAAATCTACAATATAGGAATAGATTTAATCTTTTAATTTTTTTGAATTGATTAAGTTATCTTAAATTTTTTGAATTAATTAAGTTATTTGAATCCTATATATTGAGCATTTAGTTTTATTTTTTATTTTTTATTCCTTTTAAATATATTTATTAATTTGATTTGATTTAACAATTAGTCCAAAAAGTTTCTTTCTCAACCATCTCAAATCACTCTCCTTTTATCTTTATCCTAATACTTAATTTTCTTAACAGCTTATCTCTTTTAATCTATCATATTCATCTTTATTTTTAAATTAAATTTCAATCATTTATTAAAAGAAATTGAAAATAATTAAAAATAATATTGTATTATAATACAAATTATTTATCTTAATTACAAAATATATTTTGTATATTCAAAAATATTTATTTATTATCAATTTTAATTATAACATAATTTGTATATTTAAAAATATTTATTATAAAGCCTTCTTGTTGTGGAGAAACCCACATTCTTGTTGTGGAGCCTCTTCTCTTCTACTGTTTCTATTCTTTCTCTACCAATACCTTCAGTAACAACATTTATGGGGGGTTGAGAAGATATGAGCTTGACTTTTGTTCTTTTAATGGAATGGGTTTGTGAAGGAGTGAAGAGGAAAGATAGCGTGAGAGAGAAGTTGAGAAGGTTTTGACATTTTGCTCTTCTCTCTGTAGTTGGAGTGAAGATTAAAGAGGCAAGTAATGTGACTTGTGAAAGAAAGCGTGACTTTTGAGAGTCTAAAACTTCATAGTATAGTTTTGTGAGTTGTAATTAACCATGTGCAAGACAACTGTATTATTTGCTTTACTATTCAATTGGGTGCGGGTTTCAACGGAATTATTTTTCCCAACCCACACCCGCCTGACATTATCCACCAAAAGCCGATTTTTTTCTTTTATTTAACCCGACACCCGAAGTTAACCCGCCCAACATATTGTTTTTAGTTTGGATTCGTTAGTTTTTGGGCGGGTTAGCATTTCTTGCTCACCCCTGCATAATATACATATAGTTCCTAAAAATATATGGTCAGATGTTTGTTTCTTTTAGACATTCAGCAACTTCAAACAAAGTTATCATGAGCTTTGTTGAAGTCAAACCTTTGGAATTGGGTAGATGATGCGATGATTTTCATCATTATAAATTAAATTAGTTATTTTATTGGATACAAATGCACGCTCTCACAAAATAAGGGAAACCCTTTAACCAAAGCTTGTAAGATGGTTGGTTGCAGATATTAATTACAACAATTATTTTAAATGGGGTTGTTTAATCCCATTTTTCTTTGAAATAAGTTAGACAACCCTTATTATAAACTTCGATGTAAACTAACATCAAAATGCTTTTAATAAAGTTTACTACAAGGTATGCAAAGATGGCTTGATCCGACATTTCTTTCACCTTCCTTCCAAAGCATACAAGACCAAAAAACAGAAAAGGAGGAAGGTGAGCACAGATACAGACGGCAGTGAGACTTGGTGGCACAACACAGGTAAGACTAGGCCAATCTACATCAGTGGCAAGTTAAAAGGGTACAAGAAAATTCTTGTGCTTTACACTAACTACAGAAAACAAATGAAGCCAGAGAAACCAAATTGGGTCATGCACCAGCACCAGTACCACCTTGGCAACAATGAAGAGGAGAAGGAAGGGGAGTTGGTGCTCTCCAAAGTTTTCTATCAAACACAATCTAGACAACGTGGTTCACTGTTGAAAGACTCATATCCAGCAAAACTAATCATAAAAACTACTACATTAAAAACGTGTTACTAAATATGAAATAACGGTTGATGGTGTTGGTGGCTTATGAATATATAAGAAGGGTTCCAATTTTCACATTGGTGTCTAAATGATGATGTTCTCCAATGACCCGAGTCATAACTTAGAATAATAGTAATGCCTTATCATTGATCATAATACGTATACAGACTAGTTATGTCACATTACGAACAACCGAAATGTCCAAAATTATGACAAGTAACATATACGTATGAAAAAACAGAAACAGGGTAAGCTCGCAAAGATCTCGTAACTGAGCTGCAACAGAGTGTATGATTTCATCTTAGTTTAATCCCTCAGTTTAACGAGTTCGAAAGAAACATCTAAGTTTCAGAACTTAAATACGTTTTTTTAGATTTTCGCATTGAATTTGATTATATATTTCTTAGAAGTCAAAATGTAAACTACAGGGAGAAGATGTAAAAGTTATCAGAGTAAAAAAGGTAAAGAAAAGACTATGTTGCCTTGTTCATTTTTTCGAAGGGGAAAGGGTTAGCGGTAATAAGACTCAAATCATTAAACCTATAAATTAACAAAGAGGAAGAAGGCAGGACATGTCCAAAAATTTCCATAGTATGTTATACTGATGTCTATGAGCCATGAAGTGAATGACTGACAGATGTGTTCCGAAAATAATTTATTGTTGCATTTAAAAAAAAAGAAAAAAGAAGATGAATTTTTACCATCGGACATGGTCTGCATGCAGTATTTAAAATGACTATTATTAAATATTTATTTTTTAATTAATTTTGTATTTAAAAGGTTTCCATGATAATTATAAAAGAAGTATATTGAAAATAGTTATTATTATATATTTTATTAAGATTTTCGTAATAATTAAATAAATACTGCATCTAAAATAGTTATTACTAAATTTTTGTTTTTAATTAATTATAATTTTTAATTTGGAAACAAATAAAATAGCTTTAATTTTTTGTTTAAAAGACTTTCGTGATAATTAAATAGGAAGTAATTTTTTTGTTACAAAATAGAAAATGTTTTCAAAGTGGTTATCATTATTATTTTTATTTTTTAAAGTATTTTATTTTGATTTAAGAATTGAACTTGGCCTCATAAGATAGACATAAGACAAAAATTCAAGGAATGTTAATTTTATTATTATTATTATTTATTTTTTTGCACAGATGAATTTTTGGAGAATTAATTTTACTATAAATTCTAGAAAAACCATAAAACTGAAAGAGAATAAAACATAAATAAAGCAAATATAAAAATAGAAATAAAAACACGAATTAAAATTATATTTCTTTCACAACTAATTTTTTAATTAATCGAGGTCTTTATTATTTATTATTTATTAAACAAATTACTTGTGACTACCGATCTCAACAATCACGCAAGGAAATTGAGGCCCACTGAAATTTGCAAAGAAGACCTAAGAGAAAGAACAACAAAGGAACAGTTGGTCTACAAATAAGACAAAAAATGAGAACAAAGTCCTAAGCAATGTAGCCCAATAGAATTTTTGTGTTTTTTACGCCGCCCAATAGATTGTTAAGGTGGAAAAATGAAATAAAATAAAACAAATGAAATAGAAAATGCAAAATAAAAAAGACACAAAAGGACACCGTACAAGAAAGACGGATGGAGCCATACTCAGGGACTTGCTATTGCAGTGAAATTGATAATAAAATAAGAGGAAAAAAGAAAAGTAAAAATAAAAACAAAAGAATAAAAAGGGTAATTTACGGTACTCACACAGTAGGTAAAAATTTTAGTATTTAGATAATTTGAAATTTTCTTTAATTGAGACAAATGGATATGATAGAAGGCCATGAATCAAATAATATAATTTAATTACTGGAAATAAATAAAATTTAATTAAAAATAATACAATAACTTTAATTAAAATTCTCTAGAATTTTGTTCATGATAAAAAAATTCTAATGTAAAAAAATATTTTTATCACTTCGATAATTTTGTAAACATACTGGAATTTATTTATTTATTTAAAAAAACTTTTGGCTTTAAAAAATTCTTTTCCTTTATACTTAAAAAAAAAAAAAATGCCTAGCGATGCTCTTGCCTTTGGCTTTTTGTCGGTTTTTCGATTTTCATTTTTTTTTATTTTCTATTTTGTTTCTTTCTATTTTTTTTGGGCTTTTAACTTTCTGATTGTAATTTGCATTTTATCCTTTTTGTTGTTTTTCCTCTTTATTTCTTGTATTCATTATGAAAAACGTAAAGACAAGCTTTGTGTGATTTTTACATTTTATTTTCGTTTAATTATTGTTATTATGATAATAAAATAAGAGGAAAAAATAAAGAGTTTAATGGTCATGCACTGTCAGTGTAAAAAATTTTACACTGTCAACCAATTGAAATTTACCGTTGATATAACTTTTAAAATATTTATTATAAAAGTCAATAAATTTACAATAAATGATGGTTTGTGATTGGATGACAGTGTAAAACTACTTTACACTGTCAGTGCATAGCTTGTTTTCTTAAAAATAAAATAAAATAAAAAATAAAGTAAAATAAAAACAAAAGAATAAAAAAAGATAATTTACAGTTTTTATGCAGTTTGTAAAATTTTTAGCATTTAGATAATATGAAAAGTTCTTTAGTAAATGGATATGATAATGGTCATAGACTAGATCCTATATATGGATATTTTCTTAAGAATAATTTTAAATTTTTTATAATATTTCTTTTATAAATCTTCTTATTTATTAGATATAGAAAATATTAAATATTTTTTATGTTTTTTTGAAATATTAAATATATTTACCTTTTTATTCAATACTTATTACTTTATAGGATATTAAAAAAATAATAAAGAAATATTTTTCTCCCAAGAAATTAAACAAACCAATAGAAGTAAAAATCATAATGCTCCTATTCACGTTATGGCTATTCAAATAATAAATCATATATATAATGAAATCTGATTAAAATAATAAAATAAGTACTTATTCGAATTTCATTAAATTAGAAATAAATAATAAAGGAAAAGCTCAAAATGAAGTTTTACATCATTTCACAATTTTAATGGAATTTTAATATTGAAGAAAATAATTATGGGTTTGTAGTTTTACTTCACTATCATCTAGAAAAAAAATAAAATATATATATATATATATATAATAAAAATGTTAAATATAAAAAATAATATTTAATATTATGGATTTTGCAATTACAAGTTGGATTGAGAACAAAGAAAACAATGTTGAACCAATTAGTGAAGTGGAACCTTTCCGAAAGAGGATAATTCACCTCTGACTTTACTGACAACTTGGATTTGTTGGAATTTTGTTGAGTAGTATTGTTTGATTATTGGATCAAATTTTAAATTATTAATATTAATTATGAAAATAAAATATATGATATTTTAATTGATGAATATTAGTTGTTTGAATTAATTATGTGAGCGTGCTTATGATAGATTGGACCCTCACTTGATGTCCAAATGAGAAGTCACTGTTCTCATATAATGGTTATAAAAATTGTCATTCTATTATTCAATTTTGTGTGACACAACATTGTGTGAGAAACACTAACTGCCAAGCAAAGAGGAGTATCTCCTTCATTCGGTGTTCATGATTTAATCGAAGCAATAGGTATAGATTTCATCTTCTCTTCAGGTACATGTTTCATAACCTCTTATAATTGTTATTATGGGTTGTTAACATGCTATAACTGTGTATCATTTGTTACTAAATTTCCATCAATTGGTATCTGGTCCTATCCTTATTTCCCACTTTAATTCTCAAGCATAAACAAAATAAAACTGTAATACTAGTGTGTGGCTTGAATGATGTGTTGTTAAAGCTGAAATTTATTATAAATTATTAATTTGATGAAGAGATGACATTATCAGATTTTTTGAAAAATCCTTGAATACTACCAATGCTTATACCCAATGTACACTCAGTTAATGAATTTTTGTCCATCATCAATTTGTGAGTTTTCGTCTTTTTCTGGAAATTGGTATTACGAATGCTGTTTTTTTCTCATGCTTTATATATTGATATTCTAATATTATGAATGTGTTCTCATTCTAATATTAGATTGAATCATTCTAATAGACCATACATTTGACATTTGATAGTACTTTCTTTTGTGACTTATTGTTTTTAACATTTTCGAATGATATATTTGGTGGATTAAGTCAAGAACTATTTTACATTGTATATACTATACTATATATAGTAATTATGTTGCACGTTACTTTCTGAAACACATGAATAATGGAACAAATTTTATTGGCTTTTGATGTTGCGCAATTTTCGTATGGTTTACTTCCATTTGATTAATGCCTTTTTTTTTTTCTGTGAAGTTGCGAATATATATGTTGTGCAACTTGGCCACGTATCACGTTTCGTTATTATTAATTTTTTTTATTGGGGATTTTTGTTTCCTTTTTAATGTTTCATGAAATCAATAATTTTTGACTTTGACATTGATTTTGTGTTTTGTGAAATTTTTTCCAATTTTTTGACAATTAAAAAATATTTTATATTAATTTATTTGAGAATATTTTATGTGATTTAACATTGTACTCTTTGAATAAAATTTTGTGGGTGTTTTTGATGTTCTTTGAATTTTAGTGCTATTAGAGTATTTTGTTTTATAAATTAATTTTGGGTGATTATGTGATTTAAATAATTGTCTTTTGTGCTTTGTGACATATTTGAGTGTGTGCGTGTGTGTATTATTCATTTTTTTTTAATTTTTAGTGTGTTATTCATTTTAAAATATTTAGTGTGTTATTCATTTTTTTTAAAATCTTTAGAAAAGTAGTTGTGTGTACCTTTGTGTGTGTGTGTGTGAGTGCATGTGTGCCATTTATTTTTTAATCTTTATTAGAAAATTTAGTTGCACGTGTGTGGTATTCATTTTTAATGTGTGTGCGGTGCATGCGTGTATGTGCATGTTCATGCGTAAACAATAAAGAATTGTTTTAAATGTGGTACCAAACAGTCGTGAGCTGCATCTTCCAATTCCCAAAAAAGAATCCAGGCTCAACCTTGTACACAATAATGTCACCTTGTTTTCATAAAATCGTACCTCCCTTGTTGCTTATGTTGCTTCCTAGACACCCATTGTTCTACTCATTATCATTTCAGATTCTGCCTGTGTTTGGTTAAGCAGTAGCTTCCAAAAAAGGGGAATTTATCTTATTTTTAGATTGGTTCTCTTGACACTCTCGCCTTTACAATTAGTTATCTTCAACAAGGAATCGAAACCCTCAACTGCAATGACACGCGAAGCCTGTGTAGACTGCAAACCAAAGTGCAAAGCCCATTGAAGACAACCCAAATGACAAAGCTCACAACCACTACGAGTGCAAACACCGATGACAAAGTCCTTAACTTGTGTGAGTCAAACACCAACAAATATCGATAACGAATGCCCCCAACCTCCTTATAGGTCCGTTCTCCTTAATGCATTTCTAAGTGCATGGTTTTCTTTTTTTTGTATTTTTGTTTTGTTAACATTGTGGCACCTTGTGGTTCAACCAACAGAGGCGTGCTTAGAACTCCCATGGTCTCGTTTTCTTCAATTTCTGACATCTATGTCAACGTCGTTGTTTTTGTCAACCTCGACTACAAATATGAAAACCCTTGGTGGTTGATCCAAGTGATAATCACGTTGGTTGTGATTTTCAACCTTGTGATCATCATGGCATTTCAAGTGACACTAAAGATCGTTAGGCAGAATCAGCCCATAGCAATGGTCGCTTCCCAGCCGCAGTTGGAGGTTGAGCTTGTTACCGTGGAACAAGCTTAGAGGTATAATTCCTTTCTCCTCCTTCTCTTTTATCAATCTTGTTTGTGTAGGCCTCAATCACATCTAGATGTGTTTGTATTTGATGATTTATATTTATATTGCTTGATCTATATAAATGAAATGTAGTATGTTGTGGCGATATGTGGTTTTAGTGATGTGAACGACATATTGAGCTTAATTAAATTACATAAATTACAAAAGACTTGTTTAATTTTATTTTTAAGAAAGTGTGACTTTACACACAACAAGAACTATATTGAGCTTATCCATGAATTGAAGGGGTAATTACTAAGTAGTAAGTATAAATATAAGAGAGGAAGAATAGAATAGAAACCTAAGAAGGTGAAAAGGGTTTGATGATGACCATGAAATGTTGCAAATCCTAGAAATTGAAGGAGTAAGCAACAAACATAAGCAACTGGAGTGGTCCCTTTATAGCCTTTAGAGGCATTGCTGCTACATACACTTCATCTTTGCTTCTTATCATTGTTGAGTTCAAGAACCTTGAAATTAGTAGGTCTAATATGCTTTGAGTGCATGTAGCCTATATTCCAAGCAGCTAAACCTTGATTATAATTTTGCCTTAATACTTCATGTCGAGTATACCTTAGATAGTTATAATTGATAATGCAAAGGGACAAAGAAGATGGTAATGAAACATGCCCACATAGTAGATTTCAATGTAATTCTAATTTATGACAATCATGTTTATTTTGTTCAAGTTAATTTATGTTGTCCCATTAATTTTTATTGCTTAGTTTCTGCATATGCTATTATTATTATGGTTTATTATCAATCCCAATAAGTTAGCAATTCTTAAAGCTCTTCCATTGGATGAGAAAGAGGATTACATCTTAGCTTTTATGTATTGATGCCAAATTGGAGGCTAATTTTGAACTCAACTTATTCATATGATATTATTAAACTTTTTTGAACTCATCTTGATAAACCTAAGTCTTTTTAACAACAGCTACGTTGAACCAATATTTGATAGAATTATTTTTTTCTGGTTAATATAATCAACTCATACTTGTGATATTTAGTGTGTGTTATTCATTTTTTTTAAATCTTTAGAAAAGTAGTTGTGTGTGTGCCTATGCGTGTGTGTTATGCATGTGCATGTGTGTTATTTATTTTTTTAATCTTTATTAGAAAATGTATCTGTACGTGTGTGGTATTCACTTTTAATGTGTGTGGTGTGTGCGTGTGTGTGCGTGTACTTGTTATTCATTTTTTAACCTTTAGAAAAGTTTGTTGTGAGTGTGTGTGCTATCCATTTTTTTAACCTTTGGAAAAGTTAGTTGTGCATGTGCATGTTATTTATAATAAAAATACTAAATATAAAAATTAGATATTTCATATTATAGGTTTTTCAGGGTTTGAGAAAAAGCAAAACATTCTATTGATACAGACAAGTGAAGAGCAAGCCTTTCCAAAAACGAGGTAGATGACACTTGTGTTGGAACCAAAGACGTAGAAGCGTCTAGACCCTCAAAGTTTTGAAGATAACAAACTTATTAATGTTCAAGTTTCTGCCAAAGAACTGAATTCTTTACAGCATACAAACTTCTCTTGAAGATCGTCCAATATACGTGTTAGAGAAGATCGTCCAATAGACGTGTCAAAAAAAGATCGTCCAATAAGACGTGCTTAAAGAAGATTGTCCAGTGAACAATGAAGATGATCATTTGAAGAACATATTCAAATATCTGATGCAAGATTCCAACGACAAATATTCAAACGGCTAAGTTTCTATTTTGAATGCTAGTTTTCTTGAAACTAACATATTACTACTTCTATGATCTAATGTTCAGATTGTTTGAAGCATTAAATAACATAAGAATCATTCTAGTGCAAGAGCGCAACAAAATTAGATAAAGCAAGTCAACTTATCAAGCTGCTGAGATGAATGAAGAATGTTCAGAAAAGCAGAACGCCAGCACAATCCTGCATCTTCTGTTTTAGTGCAAGTCTAAAAGCTGCCGTGCCTGATCACTCTGAAAGGATAGTTTACACGCTTCTCTTTGCATAACGAAGTCAAGTTTTCACAACGGATCTTTTCTCTGAAGACTATATATGAAGAACGTCATAGAAGTGAAGGGAGAATGAACGTACCTGACGAAACATTCCTAGGTAACAAAGTACTTCTGAACAATTGATAGAAGTGTCCAGTGGACGATAGCAAAAATCTTGTAAAGTTTTTTGAGTGTTCTTGAGCTTTATCTTTCAAATCCTCACTACGTGAGTTGATATCGTTTGTATAAACACTTGTTGTGTTGTGAAAGCCTGGAGAGGCTTAGTGTGAAAGAATACTTGGGTTAAGCAATCTAGGGTGATTGCGTTGTAAAGCCTGAAGAGGCTGCGAACAATACTTGTAACCTAAGGTTGGTTAGTGAATAATTTCTGGGTGAAGGGACTGGACGTAGCTCAGGTTGAGTGAACCAATATAAAACTTTCTATGTTCTTCTTCTCTCTATCCCTACGCTTAAAATGTTTTCATACTGATCAACGTGTTTCGAAAAAGTTTTTAAACGCACAATTCAACCCCCTTCTTGTGCGCTTTTTCTATTTCAATTGGTATCAGAGCTCGGCCTCTTGGGGTTGAGCATCTAACACTGCAGGGGTTAAAATGATCCTGACCACTCATGGAAAACGAAGGACAAGCCGTTAACAGACCGCCTCTTTTTAAGGGTCAAAACTACGATTACTGGAAGCAAAGAATGATAGCATTCTTTGATGCATGTCACATAGACATGTGGGATGTAGTAGAAACTAGCGACTACCTGCCCATTGACCATGATGGAGTGGAGCTTCCAAGAAGTCAATGGACAGACTCTCACAAATAGAGGTATCTTTTAAACTCAAAAGCTAGAAATGTTATGATGTGCCCTATCTGAATTTGAATATGAAAAGGTACATAGCTTAAAAAGTGCTAAGAAAATGTGGGATACCCTCGCTCTTGCCTACGAAGGCACTTCATAAGTAAAGAGGTCTAAGTTGAGCTTACTCGTAAGACAATATGAACTCTTTACTATGGAAGAAAATGAAACTATTGAACTTATGTTTGGTAGATTTCAAACCATAATAAACAACCTAAGGTCCTTAGGCAAAACCTATGATAATTATGATCACATTGACAAAATCTTGAGAAGTTTGCCTAGACAATGGAGACCGCAGGTTACAACTTTAAGAGCTTTCAAGGATCTAATAACACTTTCAATGGAAGAGTTACTTGGAACTCTTAAAGTCCATGAACTGGAGCTAAAGCAAGACGAAGGACAGAAGAAGAAGTCCATCGCTCTAAGCGTCCAGCGTCCACCCAGAGGATCATCATCCAAAGCACTAAACGTAGACGAATCCTCTGAGGAAGAGTCTAAAGAAAATGACTCTGATGAAGATGAAATATCTTTCATCTCCAGAAAAATACAGGCTATGTGGAAGAAGAAAGGAGGATTAAGAGCCAAAAACTTCATAAAGAAGTTCAACAAGGCACCAAAAGAAAAGAGTCCTTCAGTCTGCTATGAATGCAAAAAGCCTGGACATTTCAGAGCTAAATGTCCAAGTTTGCAGAAGGACAAAAAGAAGATGTTCTTCAAGAAAAAGGGTCTCATGGCTACCTGGGAAGACATGGACCTATTTTCATCAGATGAAGAAGAAGAAGAAGAAGCCAACCTATGTCTCATGGCAGAGACCAGCTCTGATGGCTCAGAAAATGAGCAAGACGAAGAGGTAAACTTCGATAACTTAATCTCTCTACAAGAAGCCTATAATGATTTGCTTGTTAACTCCTCAACTCTCTCTATGGGATATAAAGAACTGAAAAAGAAATTTTCAAAAATAACAAAAGAATTCAATTTGCTCAATGAAGAGCATAAAAAGGTTTTAAAAGAAAATAAGTTTTTAAAAACAAAAAGCATTTCAGAAGAGACATCTTCTTATGAAGTTTTAGAACTTCAAAAAGAAGTCACTCATCTGAAAGAAAGCTTGTCAAAATTTGTCAGCGGAACAGAGAACCTAAATAAGATTCTATCTTATAGAAGAAGTCCTTATGACAAATCTGGACTTGGTTTTGTTAAAGAAAATTACAAACCTAGCAAAAACATAACCTTCTGTAAAATATGTGGAAAGAATGGGCATGAATCAACAAAATGCAGATATCGTCCAACAAAGAAGGCGTCCAATACCTTCAGAACTAACAGAAAAGGACCCAAGTCCATTTAGGTACCTAAGTCTATGATAATACCTGTTGCAGATTTGCTTGACAACTGAAAGAAGACCCCAGTCATGGTACCTGGACAGTGGTTGTTCACGACACATGACGGGAGAAAGGTGTATGTTCTAAAGCCTACAACCCAAGAATGGGGGATGGGTCACTTTTGGAAGAAACTAGAAGGGAAAGATCACAGGTATAGGAACAATCGGTAAGCATTCCTTCTCTTCCATTGAAAATGTTTTATATGTTGAAGGACTCAGACACAATCTACTGAGCATAAGTCAATTATGTGACAGTGGACACAATGTCTTCTTTGACAAAGAAAAATGTATTGTCAGGAATCTAGATGGATCCATACTATTCTCTACTAAGAGGCAAAACAATCTTTATAAGATTGATCTCAATGACCTCACAAATCAAAATGTATCGTGTCTAGTATCCATCAAAGAGAATCAATGGACTTGGTACAAGAAGCTTGGACATGCAAGCTTGAGACTAATCTCAAAGCTAAATAAGCATAACCTCGTAAGAGGACTTCCAAATCTTGCTTACAAGTCTGATGTTCTCTATGATGTGTGTCAAAAAGGGAAACAAGTAAAAAGCTCTTTTGAATCAAAAAATATTGTTTCCACAACTAGACCTCTTGAACTGCTACATATTGATTTGTTTGGTCCAACCAGAACAACCTCCCTTAGTGGAAAACGTTATGGATTAGTTGTAGTGGACGACTACTCTAGATGGACATGGGTTATGTTCTTAAAACACAAGGATGAGTCTTACAAGATCTTTTCAATCTTTTGCAAAAGAATTCAAAATGAAAAAGGTGTTTGCATAGCTTCAATCAGAAGTGATCATGGAGGGGAATTCGAAAACGAAAGTTTTCAAGGGTTCTGTGAGCAGAATGGAATTCTCCACAACTTCTCTGTACCATGAACACCACAACAAAATGGTGTGGTAGAGAGAAAGAACAGGTCATTGCAAGAAATGGCTAGAACCATGCTAAATGATAATTCCACTCCTAAGCACTTCTGGGTTGAAGCAGTAAACACTGCATGTTATTTACAAAATAGAATTTATATAAGACCTATTTTGAAAAAGACTCCCTATGAATTGTAGAAAGGACGAATGCCCAACATATCATATCTTCATCCCTTTGGATGTCAATGTTTCATCTTAAACACTAAGGACAATCTTGGAAAGTTTGATCCTAAGAGTGATGATGGAATACTGTTAGGCTATTCCGAAACATCCAAGGCCTATAGAGTTTACAACTCTAGAACCTTAATAGTTGAAGAAGCCATCCATGTTAAATTCAATGACAATAAGCCTGATAAAGAAATATCAGAGCTAGAGGATTCATTTGTAGATATGAAGCTAGAAGATGCCAGTCCTTCAGCGTCCAGAGATCAGATGGACGATCCAAAAGAAGAAGAAAAGGAACCAACTGTACACTCTTGGCAAATGAAAACCTATCATCTAGATAGTCAAATTTTTGGAAACGTTCAAGATCATGTCAGGACAAAATCGACCTTCAAGGAGCAAGCTCAAGTTGCTTTGATTTCTCAACTGGAACCAAAGACAGTGGACGAAGCTCTCTTGGACAATGGCTGGATCAACGCCATGAAGGACGAACTTAGTCAATTCGAAAAGAATGATGTCTGGATGCTAGTTCTTGCACCCAAGGACAAGTCTATCATTGGAACAAAGTGGGTGTTCCGCAACAAGCTAGATGAAGTTGGCAAAGTGGTAAGAAATAAAGCAAGATTTGTAGCTCAAGGCTACTCTCAACAAAAAGGTATAGACTTTACCGAAACCTATGCACCAGTAGCTAGATTAGAAGCCATCTGCATTTTACTTTCATTTGATGCTCATAGTAATATGAAGCTCTATCAAATGGATGTAAAAAGTGCATTCTTAAATGACATAATAAACGAGGAAGTCTATGTGAAACAACCTCCTGGTTTTAAGTGTGATACTTTTCCAAAACATGTTTTCAAACTCAAAAAGGCTTTGTATGGACTTAAACAAGCTCTAAGAGCTTGGTATGAAAAGCTAAGTTTATTTCTTTTAGAAAATGGTTTTATTAGAGGAAAAGTGGACACCACTCTCTTTCGCAAAGACGTTAAATCACACTTTATTATTGCGCAAATATATGTAGATGATATTATATTCGGTGCTACTAATGACGCTTTATGCAAGGATGTTTCTAAGATCAAGACAGCTGAATTCGAGATGAGTATGATGGGAGAATTAAAATTCTTCCTGGGATTGCAAGTAAAGTAGATTGCAAATGGCATATTCATACATCAAACAAAATATGTCAACGAACTTCTCAAGAAGTACAAGATGGATGATGCCAAGGAAATGAGTACACCTATGCATCCATCGTCAATACTCAACCTAGACGACTATTCTAAAAAGGTAGACCAAACTACATACCGAGGTATGATTGGGTTTCTTTTATATCTCACAACGTCTAGACTAGACATTATGTTCAGTGTATGCTTATATGCCCGCTTTCAGTCTGATTCTAGAGAAACTCATCTAACAGTAGTTAAGAGAATTTTTATATACTTAGAAAGGACCACTAACCTTGGTTTGTGTTTTAAGTCAAACAAAGAATACAGGTTAGTTGGTTACTATGATGCTGACTATGCGGGAGATAGAGTAGAACGCAAAAGCACCAGTGGAGGATGTCACCTCATTGGTGGGAATCTAGTCTCCTGGACGAGCAAAAGACAAGGGACGATTGCCTTGTCTACAGCGGAAGCAGAGTATGTCTCAGCTGCGTCTTGTTGCTCACAACTCTTATAGATCAAGCATTAGTTAGAAGACTACAGTATCTACGAGAGTAACATTCCTATCTTTTGTGATAACACTACTGCTATAAATCTATCTTAAAATCCTATTTTACATTCACGGGCAAAGCATATTGAAATAAAACATCATTTTATAAGAGATTATGATCAAAAGGGAATTGTCGATATTCAGTTTGTTAACATTGAAAATCAATTGGCTGACATATTTACAAAACCCCTTCCTGAAGATAAACTCATCCATATTCGAGATCTTCTTGGTATAGAATTTATAAATGAATAGTTTATTCAACATGCCTTGACTGTCCAAAGATGTGAGCGTCCAATGTGTTGTAGCGTCCAATATTACATCGTCCACTTGCATAGCTTTTCGCATTCCATAACAACTTACATTTATGTGTGCATAACGTTACTTATCCGTACTCAATTATGTTTTTTCTAAAAATGATTTGAAATAAATGCTTTATTCCAGTCTGAGTCATTCATGTGCCGTATAACCAACCTCGAGATTTCTAAGTGCTTGACCTAGCATTTATTGCACATCACCTCTCTCTTCGAAAGTGAAAGAACCGCCAAAAGCAAAACTCTTCGGTTTCTTCATATACACTCAAACCTAAACCAAACACTCACCTCTTCTCAAATCCACCTAAACCCTCTCAGTCTCTCGAAACCTCTCAAACCCTAACAATCTTTCAAGCTCTCAGAAATGGCATCTAACAAGGCCGGTCCTACTGCAAAGGCCGTGGCTTGTGTGGAGAGCCTAGACAAGGTTGTTATTCTTATCGAAAGCTGCTCTGGAGGACATGGGTGTGACTATAATGGACAACTTGCTTAGTGTGGAATTCTCAACTACTTCCACTTGAACGAGATTATATACCCAGAACTCATCAGACAATTCTGGAACTCTGCCATTTTCTCAAACACGGACATCACTGGAACTGCTCTGGGAGTCAAGGTCACACTGGACCTCAGCTCTATTGCCCAAGCCATTGGCTGTGAGCAGGCTGGGTCCTGCATCAAGAATGGTTGGGAAAGCAGTTTTGGAGGACATGATACTGTTGACGCTACACTGATAGGTCCAGAAGGTGAAGGGCCAGTGGAATACAGCAAGCTAACGAAAGAAGGGAAGATTTTCCAGTAGTTTTTGAACAAGGGAATTCTTCACAAGGCTGGATCGAAGGACAGTGTTACCTTTCTGCACAGGTTCGCGTTGTTCCATATAATCATAGGCCAACAGTTCAACCTGCCGCACCTCATCCTGAGTAACATCTTTAGGACCATGAGAGGAGGTGGAGAGCGCGACCAGATCACCTACGTTGCTTTCCTTAACAGACTTTTCTGGCAATAGCAGGTGTATCATGCCTTCTTTGCTTTATCTCTTAGAGAGCAAAGTCAGATTAGAATTCTGGGTGGTGGCCATCATTTCACTCAACTGCCGTTTGGACGCAAAATGTTGCACAGATGAAGGTTGGGTTTGTGCTGAAGCCTCTGGAGACCACGTCCAAACTAATGGACGATAGAAAGGAAGTCGTGGAGATGGCACCTCTACAGACAATTGAGCCAACCGTCCAGGTTGCTAAGCCAATGGACGACGAGGCACTGTTTGTTAATCCAGTTGTTGCCAAACCATCCACCAGGAGGAGGTCATCCAAGACACAAGCAACCAGAGTTACAAGGTCGAGGACCCAACGACCTTCAACTCCGTCTGCTCCTCTTGCAGCTGCTCCTTTCTCTGCCTCTACTCCTTTACCTGCTCAGGCACAAGCTCCTGCTAAAAGACGGTTGATCGTCGCTTCTGATGACGAAGACGATGAGCCAATTGGTAAGCTTGTTAAGAAGCAGAATGCTGCCATGATCGATGTTCCTGTTTAACCACAACCACAACCATTTGCCTCACCCAAACGACCAGCAGAAGCATTGCCAGGGGAAGCACAGTCTAAGAGAAGTAAGCTTTCCTCTTCTGTTACTGATGAACCTGTCAGCAACTTTATTGATTTAATCATTATTGAACCATCTGAACCTCTTACCCAAACACAACCCGACACACAAACCACACCTGAACCAAATTTGCTACTGCCTGGTGATGAAGGTTATACCTGCACCATCCCCACCCCGGCATATCTAAGACACATCTCTCCATCAAGCCTACAAAATCGCCTTCCTCCTCAACCATCATTCCCTTCCCTACCCCTTCCTCAGAAACCTTGGAGCACCCCAAACAGAAATGGCCTCTACTTTTTGTTGAAGGCAATTCCCAAAACCTCCTGGACGACAATGCCATCATTTTGCGTCCAGAACTTCCTGAACCAGACTTCGGTTTTGACTGCTCTCCCATCAATATGGAGAAGTACATGGACGACTATGTCCATCAACCCTCAGAAGAATATCTGGCACTACCTCCTGGAGCTATTGAACACTTACCGCTCAAGCGGTTTATCAGACGGAGGTACCCTAGAGTTGTATGAGCTTGGCGCATCAATGCACATCCTCCTGGAGTACTTCAACACAGAGTACCTCCAGTGGATCACATCGAGAAAGCTCTGCAACAAAGGAAACTTGGGGGCGAGCGGACTGTTCACATAAGGCCTGCAAATTTGAAGTTTCGACCTCTAGACCCAACAGAAGATGGATTCTTTCCATCTGCCTTTGAGCACATGTTCTGCAACACTCTCAAAGGTTCCACCACCTTGAAGTTTCAACTCTTCATTCCTCCATCACAACACATCCAACCTTCCACATCCATCTGTATCCAACCAGATTGCGTCTGCCCAAGACTGCCAATCATAGATGACAACCGCAAGAAGAAGAAGATTCTGACCAAAGCACCGTCCCTGCCTTTGCTGTCTAGAGTTGATTTTCAACTACATTCAACTCATTCCCGTGAATGGTTTCTAGCTCAGCGTCTTCATACAGACTTGGACGAGGACGATGCTAAATGCTTTTGGCATCACCATATGTTCCAATGAGAACAAGAAGCGTTCAGTAGTGGAGTTTCAACAGACGACAAAGCCGATATCCCAACTGCAACGAACTGTGAAGTCATGTAGCATCCAGCTCGTGTATTTCACTTTTCGGACTCCTCAGCTACTTTTGTCCGTCCAGCAAACGAGCGTCCACTCCTTGGTACAGAAACTTCTATCCATACACTATGATTACCGCTCTTACTCACCACACAAATTTTCAACCACCATACCCTTGGACCATTCCATGTCCATACCAACTAGAGATACGAGACTTGAAGCTTCTCGAAGCACCTCCTTCCCCCTCTGAAGCTCTTCCACCCACTCCTTCCCAACCACCGTCACCTACACCTCCACCACCGCCTACTCCTGGCTCTCAAACCTCCGTAAGTCTCCCTATCTCTTCTTCTGCCCTTTTCCCCCTTCCCCTGTTGACCCCGCCGTTCAACAATACGTTACCAACCAACTGCAACCCATCTTCACCCTTCTTCAACAAATTCTCCAGAACCAACAAGCTCTCCTACACCCTCCTTAACCTTTTCCACCTCCTCCTCCGCCGCCGCAACCATGACTATGATGACGACTCCCTTTTCCTTTTGTCTGCTTTTTGCTAATGACAAAGAGGGAGAAAGCATTATGTTTTATGTTTTTGCCTTGTCGCATTTTTTTTGCATCTATTCTTGTCAAATTTATGCTTTGTACAGTTGAATAAAATACATAGTTGATCTGTTTTACTTCAAGTGTTGCTCTGCTTATATTAAATATGCTTAATACTTGGTATGGTATTTGATATGGACTTAAGCTTATATCTTGTGTCTCAAGTATACATAACATGGAATATCAAACTCAGGGGGAGCATAGTAAGTCTTTCGAAAACTACTTTATGCGTCCTTTTATATTCCAGCAAAAACTTAAAAATTAATAAGGTTTGTCATCATAAAAAAGGGGGAGATTGTTGGAACCAAAGATGTAGAAGCGTCTAGACCCTTAAAGTTTTGAAGATAACAAACTTATTAATGTTCAAGTTTTTGCCAAAGAACTGAATTCTTTACAGCATACAAACTTCTCTTGAAGACCGTCCAGTATACGTGTTAGAGAAGATCGTCCAGTAGACGTGTCAAAGAAAGACCGTCCAATAAGACGTGCTTAAAGAAGACCATCCAGTGAACAATGAAGATGATCATCTGAAGAACATATTCAAATATCTGATGCAAGCTTCCAACGACAAATATTCAAATGGCTAAGTTTCTATTTTGAATGTCCAATTTATTTATGCTAGTTTTCTTGAAACTAACATATTACTACTTCTATGATCTAACGTTCAAATTGTTTGAAGCATTAAATAACATTAGAATCATTCTAGTGCAAGAGCGCAGCAAAATCAGATAAAGCAAGTCAACTTATCAAGCTGTTGAGACGAATGAAGAATGTTCAAAAAAGCAGAACACCAACACAGTCCTGCACCTTCCGTTTTAGTGCAAGTCTAAAAGCTACCGTGCCTGATCACTCTGAAAGGACAGTTTGCACGCTTCTCTTTGCATAACAAAGTCAAGTCTTCAAACAGATCTTTTATCTGAATACTATATATGAAGAACGTCATAGAAGTGAAGGGAGAACAAACGTACCTGACGAAACATTCTTAGGTAACAAATTACTTTTGAACAATTGATAGAAGCGTCCAGTGGACGATAGCAAAAATCTTGTAAAGTTTTTTGAGTGTTCTTGAGCTTTATCTTTCAAATCCTCACTACGTGAGTTGATATCATTTGTATAAACACTTGTTGTGTTGTGAAAGCCTAGAGAGGCTTAGTGTGAAAGAATACTTGGGTTAAGCAATCTAGGGTGATTGCGTTGTAAAGCCTGAAGAGGCCTGCGAACAATACTTGTAACCTAAGGTTGGTTAGTGAATACCTTCTGGGTGAAGAGACTGGACGTAGCTCAGGTTGAGTGAACCAGTATAAAACTTTCTGTGTTCTTTTTCTCTTTATCCCTACGCTTAAAATGTTTTCATACTGATCAACGTGTTTCGAAAAAGTTTTTAAACGCACAATTCAACCCCCCCTTCTTGTACACTTTTTCTATTTCAACTTGAGTTTACTTTATACTTGTATATAACATAAGAAACAGATTATAAATGCCATTAGTGATAGCATTTTGAAAAATCATTTCTAGTAGTTGTCAACTGCATCTTCCAACATCCCAAAAAGAATCTAGGCTCAACCTCGTACACAATAATGCCACCCTATTTTCTTAAAATCGTACCTCCCTTGATGATCATGTTACTTCCTAGACACCCACTAGTTCTATTCATTATTTTTAAATTCCTCCTGTGTTTGGTTACGCGATGGCTTTCAGAAAAGGGGAATTATCTTGTTTTTAGATGAGTTCTCTTGACACTCCTGCCTCTGCGATTAGTTATCCTTGATGACGAATCAAAACCCTCGACTGTGATCATGCACAAAGCCCGGTAAATGACAATTAAGAGTCCGAAGACCATTATAGACGATGCAAAAAGTGAAGGCCACGACCACCGCAAGTGGGAACACCGATGACGAAGCCCCCAACTTATGTGAGTGCGAACTCCAACAAACGTCGACAACAAATGCCCCTAAAGGTATCAGAGCATCAAGATAAGAGAGAAGACTTGGGAGAAAACAATAAAGGATGAGTTTAAATTAATTCTCATACACCAGTAATCAATGGTACAATGTGATAGCTATATATATACTATGTAGCACTAACAGTTGTTTAATAATAACCATATAACTGAATAACTAACTTTCAATTATCATTATTCCCTAACACCCCCCTGCAAACTCATGGGTGTTGAATTAAGCACCCTGAGTTTGAAACGACACAATTCAAAGATAGAATGAGTGACAGGCTTTGTGAGAATGTTAGCTGTTTGTTTAGATGTAGGAACATGATGTACAGATAACTTGTTCTTTTGTATCTTCTCTCGCACAAAATAAAGGTCTAATTCAAAGTGCTTGGTGCAAGAATGGAGAATCAGGTTAGCAACAAGCATTACAACACTTAGATTATCACAATATACAATTGAAGGTTGTGAGATTGGGTAGTGTAGTTCAGTGAGGAGAGATTGTAGCCAGGTTATCTCAGCTACTATTGCTACCAGGCTTCTATATTCAGCTTCTGTGCTGGATCTAAAGACAACATGTTGTTTGTTGGAGTACTATGAAATGGGATTTGAGACAAGAAATACACAGTACCCTGTTGTGGATTTGCGGTCATCAGGATTAGAGCCCCAATTAGCATTGCAAAAGGCTGAGAGTGTCAGGTTTGAGGAGCTAGTGAGAGTAAGTCCATAGGTAGCAGTGCCACTAAGATACCGAGAATATGTTTTACAGCTTGCTAGTGTGATTCTTTTAGGGCATGCATGAATTGGCAAACTTTGTTGATAGCAAAGGCTATGATAGGTCTTATGACTATTACGTACTGTAATGCTCCAACTAATGATTTGTAAAGACTTGCATCTTCTGCATTAGGAGTGTCAGTAGCAAAAAGTTTGAGGCCAATAACCATAGGGGTCTTCACTGGTTTTGTAACACCCTAAGGGGCATTACCGTAACTAGGTCTAGATTTAAAAAAACAAACTGAAAAAGGGAGAAACAACATACAAATACTACTCATAAATATAATTAAACATTATATACGAACAATACAATAAAAAAAACATACATGCCAAATATAACTCATCTATCACCTGAAGGTATCGTACAAAATATAAAGAAGGATACAAAAACATAATATAAACTAGACTACGTTTTCTTGCACTTGACTCCAAGCTCCATCTACGCGTGTCTTCACCTGTATCCTGAAAAAGGGAAAACTTAAAGGAATGAGACATAATGTCTCAGTGAGTGCTCTAAGGACTCTACGACTGGGTTAGACTCTTCTATTCGGACAACCTTCATTACTTATCTCTCATGGCTTTAGCTTCATAGGGTTTCTCATAATTATCCATACCTATGGTTGAGTCTACACCTTTCAACAGTCAATACTCCCTGTTAATTGCTCTCTCATTCTCACAACTATTATATTGGTTTACTATCTCATTCTTAACTTAAGAACTCATCCTCATTATTTATACTTTCTTACCCAAAACCCTCTTTAGAATTTACTCTTCTTCCTTTTAATATTCAAAGCTGTCCCCTAGGGTCAAGTCTAAGGTTACAGACATCCTAAAATACTCTTATTTCATTCTCTCTCTTACTTGTCTTATACCTTTCTATTACGCCATGAGGGAATTCACCCTTCCTCTATCTTATTCACAACTATTATTATCCAACTAGAACCCTCATAACACTATCCTAAGGTCTAGCCTCTCACTTATCCTTAGGTAGCAACACAATTCCAATTACAAGCATATAATTGTTTCACATTCTTTGTCTAGTAACTAGACATATACCTCGTTTTGTTTTATCAAACAGGAACGACACTCGTGTAAGATATGATCACATGTCCACAACTTTAACATTTCATCACAAGGCACAATTGCATTCTTACATAGAATTCACATAAATAGGGTCACATAGAATTCACATAATTACAACATAGCACACTCTAACATATCACACGATAACAAGATACATATGCATGCTATGTTCCTAAACCTTTACTCATGCACATGTGGTACCAACCTAAACTTTTCGGAAAGTAGACTAGGAGTAAATGCAGGCCATAAGAAGTGTCATCGGTACCGATGCCTTCGGCTTTCGCACCCTCAACTAGCACGATATCCCCCGGTGATTAGTAAGGGTTACCCAGTTTTGCCAGTACGCCCCGGCTCCATGGGATCAGCATGGACCATTGGAGTTTTTCCCAACTGGATAACCCCAAGGCTAAGGTTAGACAACCCATCACGGCCTCCACCAGCTAGATTCCTACATACTTTCCTCATCACATAACTCAAATGTTATGATGCATGGTCACAAATAATGCTTACAACTTTTTATAGACTTTTATCATGAAACATTGACACAATTTCATATCACACTCAGTTTCTTTCAAGGTAAATAATAATCATACAATATAACCTCAACAAGGCATAAGAAAACAAACAACAATGAGTTAAAAACTGCAAAGAGGAGCTCATAAACAAAAAGAACGGAATAACAAAAGTCGTATCCGCCCAGCAGGACGGAAGTCCCCGCCCAGCGGTCCAGCGAACCCGCCCAGCAGGTCCGCGTCGGAACCTAACCCGCCCAGCGGCTCCGCATGCCTAGCGTAAACACAGAATCCAGTTTTTGAAGAAAAGTCGCCTAGCGGCTATCTAATCCCGCGGGCGGATCCGAGGTACTAATTTTAATTTATTTTTCCTATTGTCTTTGGGTTCTAAATGCTTCAAGATAAATAATTAGATTCTTAATCACTCTTCTACATCGAAAATTGGTCAATCTAATCTGTAATTTCCTTACTCCTTCACAATCCCCTCAAAACCCATCAAATCCCTAAATTTAGGTATAAGGAGGGAAAAGATAAATAGATGAACAAGAACAAGGAAGGACATGGGGGAGAGCACTCACCTTTGTGGACATGCAAAGTTGAGTTCTAGGGTTTGGATTCTCCGGTTTCTATTCTTCCTCCTTCTCTTCCTCTTCTTCTTCTCTTCTTTTCCTCATTCTCTCTAACTTTTTTCTTCCTCTATTTTGTGACGGCTAAACCTAACCCTCCTTCTCTATTCCTTCTTATAACATGTGGGTGGGTATGTGGCTTAGTGGGCTTTAGTCCCCTATTGGGCCCTAGATGCTCTTTTGGGTTGTATGATAATATTCCTACTAATTTATAATACTAAGGTATTAATAACAACAATAATAATAATAGAATAATAATAATAATAATAACAACAACAACAACAATAATAATAATAACAATAAATATAATAACAACACACAACATATATAATAATAATAGATAATATAATAATATAATAATAATAATAGAATAATAATAATTCTTAAGACATCTTTTGTCTAATAACATATGAGAAGGGTTCTACTAAAAGCTACCTCGTGGTTTATTTCTAGTACTTGAAATTTGGGCTGTTACAGGTTTGGCATTATTCATGTGGCCCTATGAAAAAGATCATGAATATATTTGGTTTGAGTGAAAGAAACCTTGCCTGAGGAATAATGTGCTTAAATACCCAGAAAATAATTAAGTCTGTCAAGATCTTTAAGAGGAAAGTAAGAGTTCAACTATGATATGAGATCTGCAATAGTGGAGGATGAGTTATTGGTAAACAGGATGTCATAGACTAGGATCAAAGTTGTGATTACACCAGGACACGAATAAAAAGAAAATTGTCACATTTAGTTGAATGGAAGCCAAGGTGAATAAGACATCCTGAAGTTTGTGAAACCAAGCTCGTGGAGCTTGTTTGAGGCCATATAGAGCTTTGTTCAGTTTGTAGAAAAGGGTGCTATTTGTTGGATAAGGCTTGGGGTTGGACCATAAGACTTCTTCATTCAAATCACCATTGACGAAGGCATTGTCAATATTTGTTGAATTGGCCAATTATTGTCAAGGCTAGTGAGGACATACGAGCAGTTGCTGGTTTAACTACAAGACTAAATGTTTCAAAGAATCAAAACCTATGTTGTTGATGAAACCCTTTGGCGACAAGTCTAGTCTTGTATTTTTTAATGCTACCCATCTACATGTCTTTTTATCCTGAAAACCCATTTGCACCCTATGGGTTCTCGGCCAGGAGGAAGAGATGTTAGAGACCAGATATTGTTGTTAAGGAGTGTAGTGTACTTGTGTTGCATTGCAGCTCGCCATTGTGGACTTATGAGAGCACTCTTGATAGTCTTTGGCTCAGTGGTGGTTAAGTCAGGAGCAGAACTGGAAAGAAATACTTTTGGCTTTGAAATGCCAGCCTTTCGTCGTGTAATCATCGAATGAGTATTGTGGCAGTATCTGAAGGTATGCAAGTTGGTGGTAGACACTTCAGTGGTGATTTGAGAATCAATAGTAGCTGTATGAGGAGTTGGATGAGGTGATTGGTTGAGAGTTGGTGGAGGAGAAGTCTTTGGTATGAGTGATGTTGGCTCAGGAAGTGTATTAGGTTGTAATGCCCTTCGTTACAACAATAACCCACATTAAACATAATCTCAAATAATTACAAAAGTGAAATTTAAGAGATGAAACTGCTTGGAGTAATACCTCAATAATGAGAAAAAAAAACAATATTTATAATCTTTACATAAGGAAAAGAAAAAAAACATTGTTCTCAAATCCGGGCATCTACAAAATAAGGAAAGTAATAAAATGAACATCCCAAACAAGCCCTACTGGTCCTTTATCTAGAAAGAAACAACCAAGCTAAATATAACCAAAAAGGAAAAAAAAAAACCTGTGACTTTAGGCTTCCTCCGTCCCTGTAGCTTCGCCCTTGTGCTCTAAAACAACACTTTTAATTAGGTAATAATCCCAGTGAATAAACAGGTTCTAAAATGGTTCGCAAACAATGTTGTTCTCAGCCGGTGTGGTAACCAAAAAAGACAACCATGGTACCTGCAAAATAAGTTCATAAAAAGACTTTTTAAAAGGTAAGTACAAGACATTTAGTTCAAATATAATTAAAAGGAAATCAACAATTTTCATACTCAAATATTGTGTTCCAAATACTTGACTCTATACACTACTTAGTATTCCCATAATCACCCTACTTGACTCCTTAATTCTTGAAATAAATGTGAATCCCAGATTCACTTATATTTATATTTTCTTTTTTATAATTGGTTCCCAGAACCAGTTGAGTCCTTGACCCACTGTGAATCCTGGATTCACTAAGGTATATGAGCTCGTATCCATGCAATGGCGTCCCCTTGCCTTCCCTATCCAGATGGAGGTGTCTCATCTCATCCTAGATGTAGATATGTTCAATAAATAAATATCCCATTCCGGATGGTGATATCTTTCTCCTATTTCTGGAAATAAGATGTATACCGTCATTCATTCCCAGAGGGTAACGACTGACTCTCACAATAACAAAAATACATCATTCCCAATGACTATCAATAAACACTCAAACTTCATACATCAATAACATTCCCATGATCGCCAACATTATAATAACATAACATCAATTGATATATGGACAAGTACAAATATATTATATATATATATATTATCTAAAACATCAACACGATCCAAGGTTCAAATCCGAAAACATAAGTATGTAAAACACAATTTATATATATAAACATAATGTATATATAAAATGTAGTTCTTGAATCTCGTAATATGCTTCACTGCACATACCCAAATACATTTGCAAGGCCTTTGCGCAATTTCAAGAAATCATAGCTACTATTTTCTTTTTTTTTTAG